>JARKIC010000532.1:0-247023 GCA_029378375.1 Mycena olivaceomarginata
ACATTTAAGGTCAGTGACATCTTGCAACAATCACACACACGAGGAATGACTGATTGAGAGGTGGGCCTAATCAGTCAGCCTGAGTCAAGAGTGGATATCTCATGATGCCTTTACGCAGCAGCACTGAACAACTGGATATGGAGCATGCACAGAACGAGAGCACATCAATAATACAGAACCGTTGCGAGACAATGCTCAAAAAAGCTAAATAATATCGCACAAGTGTAGCTTCTCTCATTCCCTAAGCAGACATCGTCGGTGTTGCATAGCACGGCGAGAGTCGTGATTTCCGGCCCTCAATGCCCACTGGCACTACTCTGTGTTGGGAGTGCCAGTGCGTACAGACGGGACGTATTTCGAACTTGTTTCCCCTGCCGCAAATACTCCAAATCATGCAGCTTTCTAGCCCTCTGACAGGCATTCCGAGGCTCTACGAAGCTGAAATTACTGAGTTCAGGTCCAAGACACGATTCACCCTACACGCCGGGGCTTTGTCCCTCCGGCCAACAGTGCACCAGATATCTCTGGCAGCCTTTAAATTTAGATTCACCTCAGCACAACTCGAGATTGAGTTGTTTACATATTGCCGAATCTATGCTTCTGTACCAATAGGCGCACTAGCCCTCAAGTTCCATTCCTTTAATAATTGTCCGCCGCACGAGCCGGGGATACTCACCTTAAGGAGAATGGAATACATTGATTCTTTGTCAACAAATGCTCCTGGCACATTCTCGTGCGATTCTCTGAGGTCCTGCGTGTCATGCAACATTGTGTGGACCGTCCAGGTTCAACGCCCGCCTTCAGCACAGGTTGGGCTGAAATCCTTGTGATCAAGCATCCCATTGTGCTTCGCGAACGCGAAATGCAGCTCATTTATCGAACAATTGGATCAGTTATAACCTCTCACTCGCCTTGCAAATCCCACCAAGAATCAGGGTGGAACCTTTGGACCGAGTACATTGTTCCACCGATTGAGACCCTCCGGTTGAATTGGACGTCTAGTACAGTTATGTTCAAGGCGACATATGACCGCAACCCTGTCGAATTGAGATTCTACAAGGCGCCCTCGCGATCAGCGCAGAAAAGGGAGCGTGCCTGCAAAATGTATCTGCACCTTTTTCCGGATGAACCGGCTTTGTCGGTAAAATCCTAGATTGCTTTTAACGGTTTGTACTACAGTACAAGCCTTTGTAAGCCCATAATACTTAAGGGGATTACAGCGCATAGGTGTAAACCTCTCAAGCCGATGTAATCCACTGTAAGCGACCCACGTGCTTATAGCAATACAAGCCATTACCTCGCATTTCAATCCAATTAAAACCAGCTTCACTTCGATTTCGTATTGCAGTTCAAACAACATAGATTGATTTAGTATGTACACAGTGTAATCAACGTCTTGTTGTAAGTCGTGTGTTGGTTTGAGCCGGATGTTGACCCTCCTCGCCATCACCTGCGATGCCGCTGCCCCGTGGGGAGCGAGTCGGTGTGGATTGGTGACTTCGGTGAGGTGTGTGGTGAGGCGCCGTGTTGCCAGCCTGACATAAGATGTTCAAAACAGATCTTATAATATAATTGAAAGACCGGACGTACGGGCAAAGGTGATCGATTGTTGCGCGCATCTGAGTCCTGGATCACATCAGTGCCAAGCACATGAATGAGAATGAAACATATTTACCGGTGAGTTACGACCCGATGGTGCGTGGGTGACTTGTGTATCTGGGGGTGAAACGGGTCCGACAGTGAGCGCATCGCAATGTGATGAGAGGCGTGGTTGCGTACCTTTGGAGACAACATCGGCAAAGTACCTTCCGTGCCCAGTTTACCACATTCACCCCAACCGCATCAACTGGTGAACAGAAAAGCTGGGGACCCGCGACCCATGCTGGTGAGCCAGCGAGTGTCGGCGATGGAGGCAGCACATCGAGTCGATTCGGAGTACGAAACAGTAATAGTGACGGTAGTGGTTGGGCAAGACGGGCATATGAGCGGAACCGGATGTTAGCGATGGGGAAAGGGACGTTGAGCTTCGGGCGTAGGCGATGGTGGTGGTAGGGAAGCAAGAGGCACGAAACATGGTGCGCAGCACTTAAGTGACGGACGCTGTGGAGCGGTGGAGCAGTGCCGTAATTCCGGTAAATTTGGACTATCTAACGGCGACTACTTAAGTTTATTCGAAAAGACTTCAACATGAAGGCAGCAGCGAAGATATTCGGCACATTACCTGAGTTATTTGCCCTCATACTAGTAAAATTTCCGACCCCTCAAGCCACGGGGATTACAAGGTACGCCTGTACGGCTCGTAATCCACCTTAATCCCTTACGATGCCCTAATCCCGGTCGATCCCTTGTAAGCAAAACAAGGTTTTTCCGACATTACTTTGTAGGAAACAACCCAAGATTTGCTACCGGGAATCCTCTGGTTGAGTTAGTGTATGATAGCCCAGTGAAGACGTGCCCGCTTGGGCTAAAAGCTCCTCACTGCATGCTCAAAGAGCGCGATCACACTGTCCCTCTAATTCGTATGGAAGTCGAGGAGGGCGGGGAGTCCAGTTATGGCTTTGGAACGAATTTCGAGAACTTTTGTGATCTTATTGCGGATTGTTTCGACTTCCTGCCTCAGAAACAGACAATGATTTAAGCACATGGTCGCGCTGCACTTCCAAATAGTGCGCCAAGACTCCCGGGAACCTTACAAAACATGGCTATGAACGAGTGGCAGCACACTTCGTTCTCGCTCTTGACATGGAGCTTCCATTGGGCGGAAAGTCCGCTTCCGGTCGCTGTTGTGATCACGGTTTCAAACGAGCGGAAGCCGTCAAAACCTGACCTTGCGGGTCTTGCAAATTCTGTTGATGCCAGCACCTCACCCCTGGCAGTTGCATCTCATTCCATTCTGTCACTGGGTACGCAGGCTGACAATTCTGTGGATGACAAGCTACCCCAAAATGCGAAGAACTGCCTTTCTGTTTTCGGCACTCAGCGAGCTTAGAATTACCTCTGATCCCGATCCCGATGTTCAACCTTCCACAGCAATGCCCCACATTCGCGAGCTCACCCAAATTCCTACAAGTTCCCGGCTCGTCCAAATCGTCTGAACCCCTAGCATAAGTGGGTAATTTACCGTCGAGAACATCCTTGCCTATTCTACCGGGTCCCGAGGGTTCCGTTGAGATCCGCAACTTGCAACTGGGGAACGGACTTGCACCTGTCGCACGTGTTCGGCCTTCTCGGGCCCGAGAACCTCCGATACAAATTGTTGCAAAGTTCAACTTCAACCATCACTGTCGGCGGCTGCATGGGTATTCTCTAATTCGGAGATTCCGACTCAAGATTATTTTAATCGACTCACGATTGACGATTTGCTTGGCTTTGAGCCTGTAGTTTTCCCTAGTAAAAATAACGGGGACTTCAGCTTGCTTTTGATGCAAGTGATCCAACGAGCCGCTGAGGCCAGTTGTCCACTGCGTTGCACTCAGTCTAGATGTCAGTGTATATTTTTCAAGGATCACTTCCGAAAGTATTGTGCTCTCCACGTGCAGACCAATTATTGTGGGTCGTTTGACGTTACGATACCTGTCCGGGAGATCATGCAGTCGACTTCGAGTCCTGGTCGAAATTGCGCACACAAAGCAAGTGCTGTTGAGAATCGTCTATCCCAGTGTCTTGTAATGGCTTTTGTCAATTTCGACGGCCCCTAGCGCCTCGAGCTTCGGACGTTGCGAGGGTCCCGCTTGTCCCAAACGGTATACCAATGCTGTTACCGCCTGGTCTCAGTTCACGGGGCTCCATCTTTTTGATCCACTGGAAAGATGTTGACTCCATTGATGCGTCTGCAAATTGGGAATCCCCTCTGCAATAGGGAAGTTTTTCCCCAGGATTGTGGGGACATTGAGTTCCTCAGTCGACCCTTTCGAGGATGCCGATTTTGTCGATATTCTCATTGTGCAGCCGTGAATTATGTTCACTCCGGTATTTGTTATTTGACCGGCAATTGCAACACACGATGTGCACCACCTACTGCTCGTGGGTCAGGTCTGCTTGTCCAACCTGCAAATCTTTTGCACATATTGTTCCAAATCTATGGACCATTATTCAGCGGATTCACCTTGAATTCTGAGACTGAAACAGCGCCCCGAAGCAAATATTTCTTCAATGCCGTTGCATGTCCCAACTCTTGAAAAGTGTTGGTTGCAACCACGGCTGATGAAAAATGCTCCGTTCGGAATATACGGTTTGGTTTCACAGAATTGGGGCCCGTCGTTGAAGACGTCATGCAGAAGAGATTGCCCAATTTAGTTGCAGAATTTAACCAGTGCAAATGTGATGACAGGGGGTTCTTGAGTATCCGAAAGAGTACATCTAGGGGCGATACACACTGTTTACATGGGGACTAACCAATTGGATCAATATATTCCTTCCGAAAAATGTGCTTTTTTTGTTGTATTCAAGGTTGTAGTGTCTACCATCCAACACCTTTGGACATCATTTGAGGGTGTAAGTGGTTCCATTCTATACATTTAGTTCCGTCTGAGTAGTTTGCGGCTACAGAAATCCGCGATAAATTTTAAAGAGTTCAACTTCAGGTCGTGGCGGTGCACACGACACGTACGCAAGACTTCGGATAATCCCGAAAATTTGATGGTCGGCTGCAACGGTATAATTTCCACCCGGATGCCGTGATCGGACATCATTGAAATCATGTCGGCAATCATGGTAATCAATGAAAGTGAAGATAATATGTGTCTATTTAAACACTGGGTATTACACGGGTAGGTAACTCTATTCAGTGTGTGTGGACTCTGGAGAATTCACAGGATAGCCTCAGTTGAGTACCATATCAGTCTGGGTGATAAACAGCAGATTTCACCCGGATTTATTATTTCTGGGGGTTAATCCCGACTTCAAAAATTTGCGCTGGGGTTCAACTTAGTGAGCTTAGCCGTGGGCTGCATCAGTTCCCTTTGAACCCCTGCCCGACCTCGTGCTGCATGAGCTTCAATAACAATAGAAACCAATTTCATTTGTTGATAGCAGAACACAAAAGTCATACATAATAATACCTGTCCTGTATATAGTCTCCACCAGGCCAACCATGGATCTTGTGCTTGTGTATGCACAATGCCACTGGGCGGAATATGAGTCAAGTCATGTCGGCGGTGACATGCCTTCGCATCGGCAGCTGCACGGGCCACGGGGAGTCGGTCCAGTGCAGGTGCAGTGGTGCAGACAGGAGAAACAGTGCACAGGAGTGGTGCTGCGCAAAATGGTAGTAGTTAAAAGGAAATCCAAATCCATCTTGTCATTGAAGAATTGACATGGTCCTTGAGCAGCTCTTGTTCTTGATCCAGACATTTTCATGCCTTGAAGTTTCAAGAATGGCCTTGCGCTGTTTGCGGGTGTCTTAATTCTTGCTTCTTAAAAGGTATTAAATAGTTATAGGTGCCCAGTATAAGCAGACTACAGTCCGACAATGGCAAGAGACCTTGAGGAAGAGGCAGATGAGCCATCTGCGCAGCTTAGACATGGTCAGACATAGGCATTTGGGATCCCGGTGTAAACACTGAGCAGACAGCAAAGGAAACGGACAATGTGGCAGGGAGACAACATGAAGCGAGGAAAGAAGAGGTTCAAGATGCTATCAACAGTATGTCGCAATATGACTCACTGGCTGCGGTGCACAGACCAGCTTTCTGAGGCAACTGAGGTCAGCCCAGATTATGGATTCGGGTCGGCCTGCTGCTCACTTGGACGGAGGTTGCATGTTTTACTCAAGGTGGGGCCATAATCTGGATTTAAACCTTGACTGAACAAAATTCTGGGGATATCCGCATTATCATCCCTGATCTCATCCTTTTTGAGCCAACCTGGGGTGCATTTAACCTCTGGCCGTGTAGTGAAAGAATTATCTCAAAGTACGAGTTATGCTGTGCGAAGCATCGGCCTCCCCCCAAGTAAATATGAATATGATATGATATGGCCAAGGCATATTCAAATATATGTGAATACGGTGCAGTTGCTGTTTTTCCACTCAGATCTGCCAAGTCACAGCCCTCGGAGCTCAAAAGTCATCAAGGGGCCTCAAAATTAATGATACAGCCCCTGGGAATTGTCAGGTTGGCATGGCACCATATCAAATCTGCTCACCCTTGGATTTGCCGAGATCAAGCTTTTGTGATCCGAAACGAGTTCAACTTTTTGGCTCATCCCTGACCAATAAGAAATAAGAAAGAGCCAGAGCCTTGAATAGTTCCACGAGGGTGTCCACGTAATTCTAGAATACATTCCCCAAGGTTATGACCCAATTTTTCTCTGAAAGTGAGGTCTTAAATATATTCAGATATATTCAAAATATATTCATATTCACCTACCAGAATATGAATACAGTGAATACGATATGGATATGAATACAATATGCAAAATTCATATTCATATCGTATTATGACCAGCACTAAGTTGAAGCACATTTGCAGACTCAAATGGAACATCTACTGACTCAACCATTGTTGGGTCAGGGCACACCTGGGTACTCAAATATTTCTAGGTGCGTTACAAAGGACTAGCACCCCAGGAAGAGGGTGACTGCCTGTATATATTTGACTTGAACTCGAAGACTCTAGAGGATCACATAGTGTAGTGGTAAGGTGCCTTACTGTTTCCGTTTGGCATAGGTTTTGAATCCCGGTAATCTCATTAGATATTTGTAATGTAAATTGTAATAGAACTGGAATTCATCAGAAATGGGCAAACAACACACAGGATGAAGTGAAGAAAAAGAGTAAAAACACTGAATTTCTTTCCCCATTTTCTCCTCCTTGGTCAGGCCAGATATTGCCCTATAAGCCTCTCAGGCTGATGAGCCTTATAGCACCCTGATGGTTGCCCGATCACAACCTGGTCGAAGGCTGATTCAGAATTTCTTATTGCCATCAGGCTCGGTCAGGCTGACGGCCTCATCGGGCACAATATGTTACTATCGGGCAATACAACAAGAAAAAGAATTTCGCGACAAGCCTTACAACAAACTCATCAAATCCCGCATCTTCGACTGAGTAGGTATCACCGTGGTCTCTGGTGAAGAGTGTGTTCTTTCAATGGGAATCCTTTAGTTGAAACCCTGCAAAAAATCAGACGAGGAGCACCTTAGAGGCATACACAGTCGCGTCAGCGTTAGTTATTGTGGATTCGTCCTGTCGGCCTTGTTTCACGGTCCACTGGGGAGAACTTCGGAACGGTGGAGTGTACAACGTTCGAGAACTTACCTGCCCGAGCGGAGGTGGAACCGGGGCCCTCGAGAGGATCGGGTCACCTTTGTGGAAGCTGACGAGGGTTCCCATCTCCGGGTTGGGATGTAGTATCTGCCCTCCGCAATCGCAAGCGCCCTTGAATGAGGGCAAGAGCACCGATGCCGAATGCGAGGAGAGCGAGGCTGGAGGGGCGAGAGACAAGTAGCCGATGTACGCCTTGAAGCGGAGAGCACGAGGAAAGGCGATGGACAGTGATCCTTTTATATGCATCCCCCCCCCGCCGGATTACGAAGAATCATGAGCACCAGATCGCGATGGAGGCGGATGTGGAGCCGGGATGCCACAGAGCAAGTAATATTACTGACACACAGACTGAATGGACGGCATTGATTTTGAGTCTAGTCGACGAACTATGGAATTCAACGTGTGAACCTCGTGGCCCCACATTCTATACCGCGGCGTTAACCTTTCGCCGGCGGCATTGCATCGATTGAAGCGAACCTTGTTTGCGGCCGCATGAAGTAACTCTCATTGCTATTTCGCGATCGGAAAGGTATTGACGCGGATACGGGCCGCTATACCGATTCAGTGGTCTGACGCCCAAGGGGTTACCAGGTGGTCAGCCGTCCATCCAAGGCTCGAATTCTTGGGATGGGTACCGAATAAGAATCGTACTCGGTGCACGCGGAACAAGTGCGCCGTAATTGAGTAGTTCTATCAATCAACGGGGAACCAAAAACAAATGCTAGACCTGGATTTGGGCTCGGCGATTCAAGGCGCGCGATGATACCCCGCATGATATCGATATTACGAAGTGAGCCTTCCAAAATATCTGTCTGCGGGAAATTAAGCATCGATTCACTCCACAACTGGCCCCATTTGGCCTTTATGGATTGGTACCGAATACGAGGAGAACTCTTTGCGTGCAGAACGTAGTTGAGTAGGTCCACCCAACGATCCACCCGTCAGTTGACGCGGAGCCCACATTCGTACATCTCAAAATCCCAACCTCACACCACCAACACCAAGCAAAACATCTATATAGTACTGCCTCAACTACTAGTATCCGCACCCTCATCGGCCTGCGCCTTCGCAGGCACACTCGGATTCGCAGCCTCCCACGCCCTCAGCCCCGCCTCGTACGCCTCCCACACCATCCGCCCGGCGCGTTCGTCTTCGGTTTCTACCTCGTCTCCGTCCTCCTGCTTTACCGTCTTTTCCGTCCCCGCGTTTGAAGTCGAATTGGGTGGGGTGGTGGTAGTAAGCGGAGGAGCAATCGCCGGCGTCTGCACGACCGCACACTCGGCGTACAGCGCGCCGGGTAGGAGGGCTTCTTCTTCGTCCTCTTTTGCGTCTGCGCTCGTCTTCGGTGTTTTGGATAGCTGCGCGGGGGAGTGGGTCAGCGATAAAGAGACGAAGCACGAAGGTAGAAAAGACACGAAAGCAGAAGCAAGGTGCGAGATGCGCGATGTGCGACAAATGCGGAAGAAAGGAAGAAGGGGGCAAAAAAGAAAAGCCCGAGGCGCGAAGAGCGAAAGCACGAACGCGGGGCGGGCATCGAGCATGAAAGGAAGGTAAAAAAGAGTTATGGGTAGGTAGGTACCATGATAGACGCCTACGGCCAGCAAGGAAGCAGAGTTGAAAGAGCATAGCCAAAAAAAAAAGGCAAGTGGAGAGCACGTCGTGTGGAAAAGGGGACTAGGAGTTAGAAGTGGGACGTCAAAACAGAAGAAAGAGCGAGGCGCAATGGGAGGAGGGGAAAAGAAAAGGAAGAGTAAAGACGATCTCAAGCGGGTACCGAAAAAGCTTGACATGAAGCGCCTGCGCCCCCCGGTAACAGAGAAGTAGATGGACTATGAAATGAAATGAAAAAAGAAGCAACACAACACCGCACGCACCTTCCCCACAGTAGGCACGAACAACACGTGCAGCACGCTCTGCACGCTCGCCGCTGCGCTTTTGGTGAGGAGCAGCAATATCGGATATAGCAGAACATAACTGCAAATCCAAACGGTCAGTACATGCGCGGAGAGGGTGGAGAGGAGGGAAGTAAAAGGCGAATGGTAGAGGTAGAAGAGAGGCAGGTCCGGAGTGAGGGAAGGGAAGGAGAAGTACGATACAGGATGGGGACGCGAACGAAAAGAGGTGAGGGTGAAGCGTAAGCACAACCACATGGGGAGGGATGCGAGGGGAGGAGGCAGAAGCAGCGCAGAGGGAGAGAGAAGGCGAACGAATGCTAGAGGGAGGAGGAAAGTTCGTCCGGAGGGAGGTATGGTATCGGTATTGGATGGGCACGCGAACGGGATGGGACGATGCACACAACGAAATGCAAAATGCGAGAGAAGGAAGAAGAAGACTGAGTACACGTACAAAATTGCCCCCAGCCAATTTCCACCCCCACCGACACCGACACCGAACAACGGCCAACACTCTCCACCCGGCTCAGGCCTGGCGACACGCTCACCGCCACTATATTCGACTTTTTCTGCGCGGGGTACAGCGCCCGACGGGTCCGGGACGGCCGAGGGGGCGGGGAGGGCGTCCAGGATGCGCTGCAGGTGGCGCGTGAAGAGGGCAGTGCGGAGGGCGCGGGATGCTTCGGGGAGGAGGGGCGACGTCGGCGTCGTCTGCTTCCCAAAGGAATACAGATTGTCGAGGAAAAACCGCGGCCCGGCAGCCGCATACCACCGATTAATGACGTGCACGATGCGCAGGTCGCGGTCGGCGGGGGCGGTGAGCATCGCGGGGAGGAGGAGCGTGGTGAGGAGGAAGGAAGCGAGGGCGGCGGTGTCGCGCGTGCGCTGCTCCAGCTCGCGCTGTGCCGGGGAGCCTGAGGCGAACAGCGGGAGGGCGCCCACACCAGCGTATTCGTGTGCGAACACCAGCGCATCGAGCCGCTGCGGGCCGCCCGCCGCACTGGGTCCTGCCGTAGCCGTACCTGCGGGTGTAGAAGGAGCGCCACCGGTGTTGCCCAGCACGAACCGCTTCGCGAACGCATGCACGCTCGCGGGATCGCTCAAGTCGCATTCCTCCGCATAGATCTCCTCGTTTTGCGTCGTGCTGCGGAGGAGATCAATGTACGTCGCGACGCGGGGGTCGGCGACGGGGAGCGGGGTGAGCGCGATGATGTGCGCGCCGCGCGCGGCGATGGACTCGAGGAGGGTGAGGGCCGAGGGGGGTGAAGCCGCCCTTGAATATTAAGTAGCCAATTAATTGATTATAAATTAAATTGAATGGAGGGAAGGACGTACAGTAACAACCACGACCCTTGCATGCATGTCCCGCTCGCGCGTCGTCTTGCGGCCCTGTGCGATACGGTGCGTCGCCAGCAGCGCGATGAGCGCGCCGGCGACGTGGACGGTGTATTCGGTGGGGAAGTAGCCGTAGGCCGCGCCTAGCATTTTGAGGACCATCGTGGTCGCGTCGCTTTGCGATGAGTGCAGAAGGAGAGAGGTAATGTGTCAGCGAGTGGCAGTGCTCGGGAGTTGCCGCTGCTCTTCTTGCGCGACATATATGTCTTCGATCCGGTCGGCGCTGCTGGGTGTCCTACAAGACGGCCTCGGATCTTTGGCTTGCTCTCTGGGTCTCCAGCGGATACGAAGCCGATCTGGGCCTTCCTCGGCTTAACCAATGAATTGCTCGACATGCGCACACCCTCGCAGAAACCTGCAGTTCTTTTCAGGCTTCAAACTGTCACTTGAACTTCCGATAGCTTTTTCTTTTCGTTCTGTCTATATCTTCGCCTGGATGCATTTCACTTCATCCTATCAGCCTCCTATACACAAACTCCTAGCCCGATAGCGGTGGGACCGCGCCTGCTCCAGCTTAGGTGTTCTTTGACAAAATATGGCATGCAGGTCACCGTTCGACTCGGGGTCGGGCTCTGAGTAGACTGAGCCCAAGGTCGTTTTTTGGTTTCCCTTCTCAAAGCTTGGCAACTCGCCGTTTACACGGTGCTCGGCATCCCTCTTCTCGACTGAATTTTCGAGTCCTAAACTCCGGGATCTTGTGCTGGTGTCTAAGTTCACTCATCATTCAATCCAGACTCACGCCAAAAGTCACTAATACAAAGCCCCATAGTGGTGGAACCGCGCCTGCGTGAGCTGCCACATATCTGTGAGAATATGACATGCAGGCCGCCCGTTCGACTCGGGATCGGGCACTGGCTCCGGGAGAATGATTTTTGGGTCCTTCCCAGGCTACGGCAGATCGAGTCGGATCGCCATCCCTACTACCTCTGCTTTGCGTCCCAAAACCTCGTGCTGGTCTTTTGATTATCCCTCATCTGATTCACTGTTCAAACGAGCACAAACCACACTCACTATCAGCACGATACCGGTGGGACCGCGCCTGCGTCAGCTGCCACACATCTTTGAGAATATGACATGCAGGTCTCCCGTTCGACTCGGGGTCGGGGTCTAGTCGGAAAAGCTGCAATCTTTTTGCGCATCGCGACTTGAAGTGGCAACGCAACTCTTGTCTTGCTTATGCACACACACATGCAGGTCTCCCGTTCGTTCATGCATTTTGGAACTCCCGGGTCTTATGGCCTTTCGTGACGGTCTCGAATCCCGACATTCCTCCTTGCTATCTCTCGTCTCGAGCATCAGGTTATGCGTCTTGATATCCCGCCCTGGTGCGTCGATCGATTCGAATCTGATTCAGAACCTACCGCACTCACTATCAGCCCGATGGCGACTGGGCCGCGCCTGTTTCAGCCGAGTCGATTGCACGCCACGGTATATACACAGGTCGCCCGTTCGACCCGGGCTTGGGGCTCTGAATTTGGTCGATCTGTATTCTTTTGGTTCCTTTCCAAAGGTTTTGAGCCAACTTGCACCGAGTCGAGTCCCCCTGATACCTCTCGACTCCTCTGGTGTCCTCGTCCATTCAAATCTGATTCACTGTTCAAACAAAAACCAACCACACTCACAATCAGTTCGAGAGCGCCGGGACCGCGCCTGCGGCAGCTGCCATAGCTCCTCGACAATATGTTATGCAGGTTGCCCGTTCGACTCGGGGTCAGTCTCTGGACCATCAAAGCATTTTCTCGTTCCCTCGCCAAGGCTCCAAGCCACTCGCACCGCGTCGAGTCCCTTGACACCTCTCGACCTCCCCGGGTACCGGTGTCCTCGTCTATTCGAATCCAATTGACCCTGCAACCTAGAACCAAAAACATACGTATACTATCGGCTCGGTAGCGGTGGGCCCGCGCCTGCAATAAGTAGCGAGGAAATCAGTTACAACATATGAAGGTCGCCCGTTCGACTCGGGATCGTGCTCTAGGTCGGTCATCGAGACGGTTTTTTTTCTGTCGACCATTCACCAGGGTGTAAATCTGGGTTTATAAGCGCTATTTCCAGTGCTCTGTCATCTGTGACGGCTCCCTGCTGTACGTGCACGTATCTTCGGTTCAAATTCAAATTGCAGTGGAGGTCTGTCTTGTTCTAGTGATGATTTTCACCATTTCTATTCAAGATTCATCTTGATGATCTGTCCCGAATCCAATGGTGCTGATTCCTCCAGAGATTATGAGAAAATCAATTTGCGTTTCAGTGCGGACTGGAATTTGGGTTTATTTGGTGTGTGAGCCACGCAAGCCCGATTAACCCGATCGGCTTTCGAACATTGATTGCAGATTTGCACTTTGACCAAACACTGCCTCGAAGTGATCATCATCTTGTTCTTCTCCTCCTCCTAACTTTGTCCAGCCATGCTCTTCTACCTCACGGCAAAGTCTCTTGCTCCATCCGAAGGAGTATATTGCCCACCTTTTTCAGCCCACCCCATGCACTACAACTGCTTGTCGAACTCTGGGATGAAGTACTGGCTGTATTGACGAATGACGGTCTCCTTCGGATGGCCTGCGACGTGCGTATCCCGTCCCTGGAGCGAGCTTTCTCTCGCCATCTATATGCGCCGGCACAATGTCACTCCCGACACAGGCTCAATCACTTCTTCCTCGCCTGCGTGCGTCTACAAATCACCGCATTGCGCTGCACATTCCCTGCGTTCACTGTCCTCTGGGGCATACGAGCCCTGCCGGGAGCCGTCGCCGACTGTCTACATACGACATCTAGGGATGCACACCATCCGTTTGCGGGTGACGGCCGCAAATCCCGGAAGCCGAGGCAGGTACGGGCATACGGCCGTAAAAATGTGGGGACGGTTAGTTCACGCGACATTTGGCTTTAAATTCAGGCTCGGAACCAGTGGTGGATGAGAAATAACCTAAGTTCATGCTCAACAGCTCACTCAGTGGTCTGAACAGCATGCAGGACTACTTGAAGCACGAAAAAACATTGAAAAGCCAACTGTTCGGATCATTCGCATCATATCGGCAATGTCGGCGCACCTATGTTAGACAGTATGTATATTTGCCAGGATTCTTTCGTTCCACTAACGGTATACTCGCAAACAGTCCCAGGTATGTTTCCCTATGTTTTCGTCACTTGATGTACCCATGATCAGCTAAAGAATGGCCTTTCTCAGGTAATCTTTCGAGTCTGCCGTCTACGGCCGTCCGCGGCCGTCTTGGAACAAGAGACGGGACGGGCCCATCCCTGTCTACGGGCGGCCGTCACACCCGTAAAGACGGCGATGGTGTTTATCCATCGAGTGGCGATACGACCCCTCGAAAAGTCGCATGCGCGTGCCGAGATTGTGGCCATAATCCGGGCCATGGTCCGGACGCTGGCGGACAGAACCCTATGGCCCATCATCGTTGTGGGGAGCGTGAAAATCCAGCACTTCGAGCGGAAAGACATCCCTCGCTGGCCGGCGCGCTACCTGCTGATTGGCCAGTGCGGGACGGTGTCCGCGCGTACGCGCGCGTATCCAGCTGCGTATTTGCACCCCATCTTATATGCACAGGTCGCCCGTTCGACTCCGGATCGGGCTCTGAACACGTCGAAGGATGAACTTTTTTACAGTACAATACTCGATGTCTCCCGCCCCCGAGGCTTGTGCTTACAGCAGGTAGGTAGAATTACACGGCACGGTTCCGCTCAGGAACGCAGGAAAGGTGGGGTGGGGTAGGATACAGTACAACACAGTCTCCCTCCTATTCCCATTAACTCTATGTATTCCCCAAAAATTATGATTACATCGGATGGCTCGCAGCCCATTCCTTCGTCGCTTCTTTGTCGTTCTCGTTCTCTGCTTCCTTTGGCGAGGGCGGGCCAGCAAGCAGGCGGCCGGGGTGCGCGAGGTTGAGGGTGAGGATCGCGAGCGTGATCATCGCACCGTCTAGGACGTCTAGAAGGGAATGGAATAGAAGGGGGTGTGAGCGTTGACAGTGTGAGCAAATAGGACAAGTGAGACAGGGTGGCGAGAAGTGTCGGAATAGCCGCACAGTCCGGGAGGGATGGGAGAGAAAACACGGATGAAAGATATTGAAATTATAACGCACTGAAATAAACCTGTGTGTGGATGATCCTTCCTGTCCATCCGTCGCTCAGCTCGATCACACGGTACACCGCACGGATAAAGAGACACGTCGTGTTGAACACCAGGGCGCATATCAGGACTTTCATGTTGCGGCCGAGCGGCGGCGTCGACGTCACTGAGACCGAGCTACGGTCAAGGGCAAAGGGTCGGTTCTTGAGGTACCGAAGGAGGAACTCGCCCGCGCAGAGGACGTAGGCCGTTATCGTAACTGGTCACCCCCTCAGTAGTATGCACAATGACTGAAGTAAGTAGGTAGGACAGAGAGACGCACCCATCTGGAAGATGATACCGCCGAGCATGACGTTCCCGCCCTTCGCGGGGTCTAGCCGCTTGTTAACGGCAGTAGCGGCCATGCCGCCCCCGATGGCCTGGACGACGAGAGACACAATGTCCTGGGGGTGGGGTGGACCGGGTAAGATGCTCAGGTAAATGGGAAGTAGGAACGCGGCGTACACAGCATAGGAAAAGGATTGTGTCTGAGGGTTCATAATCAGAAAGTGTGAGGGGGAGCGGTAACCGAACGCACACAGTTTTGGCGAGAGGCGGCTGTATGCGGGTCCTAGACGATTGATGATGCGCCCGAGGATGATGAAGTTGGCGGCTGCGAGTGGTGTCGGCTGCGACAGTATTGCGGTCAGAGGCCAACAAAGAGTTACTTATTAGAATTTAGTACTCACTCCGATGATGGTGCACACAATTCTGCGCGCGATTTGAGTTAGTGGCCTGCAGACCCGGAAGAATCGGACACACACTGTATCTCATATGGCTCGAACACGTTTGGCTGTGTGGCGGACCACAAGCGCCCGCCCCAGCCAACAGTCTCCAAGATCCCCGCGAGGATGGCGGAAGGGAACAGCCACCACATACGATGGTGGATGGCTTGCCCGACGTGCGTCACTAAATTTCCGCCTGGGTTAGCGAAAATCTGGCGCGAGAAGCCTCAGACGAGCGGTTGGACGCACGGGTGGAACAAGCGAAGAGAACAACATAGATGATGCAGACGTATTCGGTTGGCGTGTACCCGTAGGGAGAAAACCGGAGGGCTGGGGCCATCGTTGACGACGTGGGCGTGGTGTCTTTGTCAATGTCACCTTTTAAAGGCGCGCGGGCCTGCGGCGTGCCGCGGGTAATCCGGAAATCACGTATGTCATCAGTATGACCAAATTACTGGCCGGCGGCGCCAAGTTTCTGTAGTGGCAGAGAAAACCCAGATTGGGGGAGGAACTTTCCTTGTATTTATGAGGAACTATTTGCAAGCCTTAAATTTAAATCATTCAACCAGCTTTCGGTCCGAAGCCATACAGGCACGTCACAGGTACCATCCACTGCCGTTCCCTGCCGCCGTCAACAGCGTGTGAATGACGTGGTAAAGCAACGAAAAGCGTCGGCAACGCCCGGTCACATCACATTATCTCCCTCCACAACCCTCATGAATCGTCTGTGCTTTTCTGGGGTTTTTGCTCAAGAAATCTGCTCGGAACAGGCTACTTTGCACAGGTTTTTCGGTTCCATTTTCGACGGTGAAACGATGCACCAAAATGCAGTAGTGGAATCAATCACAAAAGAGCTAGATGAAGTCTATGCTCCAATATCTATCTCAATTCCAACCACTAACAAACTTCAATGCCGTGTGTGTGTGTTCGGGGAGGTAGGTCAGTCGTATCGACCCTCAATCTCAAGGGACAACCTTTATATCCTTTTGTTCTTAACACTCACAGTGTTTGAAACGATGTAGCAAATTTATTATTCTCAGTTACTAACCACAACGAACCCACTGTTGGACTTTAAATGGCACAAGGCCTAGCAAGAGACTTAAAGACTGGATTGAAGAGCAAGGGGCGAAGCCTTGATTCAACCAGGATAAGCTCAGGGTTTAGACGTCAGGTAACCAATCCTGAGAGGTCTGAGTGCCAACAAGTGGGGGTGGGATTCACTGTCTGTACATAATTTACATGCCAGTTTAAATACATGTTGCTTGTCTAAAAGGGTATAAAGTATGTGTGAAGAAAACCGCTTTTCTGGGTTTAAAACTCCATGTGAGACCGAAAGAACAGTGCCCATGAGTCAGCTGTATCGGTCCTAGCAACCTTCCGATGCAATTTCCGAGGAGAAGGCCATTTCCCCAAGGGAAATGTACAACCTTTTGAATTGTTTCCAAGTGCAACCTGTATCCACATTCTAGACTTTGCCAAGTGCGCCCAAGTCCTTCTAGACCTATCACACATTGCTCTAGGCATTGTCTGACATCCCCCTGTCTGATCCGAGGTCGCTTTGACCGCTTTCTCCAAAAGAAACCATTCTCCAAGGAAACTGTACAGCCTTTTGATTCCTATCTTTTCCCAGCTTATTTCCTTTTATTCTGACAGAGTCTAGACTGTCCGGACCAATGGAACGATACTCCAGACCTCTGCGAAACATCCATACTCCGAATTGCATGTGAACGAACTCCGGAACAATCCAGAGATTCTGTAAGTTCAACCACTAGATTCCAAATTGGGAAATCCTCTTCAAATAGAGTTCAAATCACCGCGGACAAGTTATCCTTCGTTCCTTTAGCTGTTTATAATATCCTTCCATCTTCCCATTGTGTGTTTAATGGCATAGCATCCATAAATTACCCAAGTGAACCTGCACAAACTGTACAGATTGCAGGAGCAGTGTTATGACCAGTGTGGTTCAAATATTAATACAACTGGCTTTCAAATGCGTAAAACAGCCTAGTGCTCCGTCGTTGGGAGACGACTAGCACCCTTCTAACCTTATTCACAGGTTTTATCAGTCAAACCAACTGAAAGGTCGCAAAAATCGATTTATTTCAGGTGTGTTCAAGTTCACACCTTATCAACGGTATAACCGTTCACAGTTGGTGGTAGCGAGTTTTCTCAATGCGAATGCATAACTTGAACGCCTCCCTTCCAAGGATTTGGTATCCTGGACGCCTTCCGCATGAGATTTTTCCTGCTCAAGAGGTTCTCCCGCCGTGGCCATCCTGATCTTGCGTTCTCAACTCCTGCTCAAAGTCGTCTCACTGTGCATCAATCGATTCGTGGCACACTGGCAGTCCGGTGCACACAATGCATACGCCCGTCGCACGTTGGACTCAAGGGTGGCCTTTGTGGGGGATCTTCTTTTATTTTGGTTTCCTCTTTCGCTGTTTGGTAACTCGACCTGATCTCAGTCTGGGAATTCTCGTCTAAGCACAGCTTACGTTCCACCAGCTGTAATTCTCGGCATCCAGTAGCAACATGTGCTTGACGGCGATGCCGACCAGCTGCGGATAGTGTCGACTGGCACAACTTCAAACCCCTCTTATAAATCAAGTCATTGACCGTACACTACAATACGTGCACTATTTCTTTCCAAACGCACATGTCCTCGACACTTCGACCGCTCGTCTGTGCTTCTCTTGGAGTTTGTGATCAGGACACCACCCGTTGGTCCCGAGAGACGTGTCTGGCCGTTGCAAGGTAGGGGCTTGCCAAAAGCTTTCGTGTCTTTCTGGACCGTGCTGCTGGGCGTCTTTTGGATGTTCTGGCGACGGATGATACCCGGTATTTACCGTACTCTCTGCGGGCTAGTGGTCTGAGCAAGGCTTGGAAGAGTTTTCTCTGCAAAGCAACTGCAAGTAGTCTCTGACATACGCTAAACTGCCTCGTTCGTAACCGCAAACTCGGCTTCCTCAAGCCAAGTGCACGAGGCTTTCTTTAGGTTAGTTCAATAAAAGTAAGGAACCAACTCTTTCCCGGGAATGACTCACTGCATTCAGGCTCTTAGGTGACAGAGGGTGTGTCCGCCGTGCCGCGGCCGAGGGTGGCAGACCCAAGGTCAGGCATAACCTACCAGGCATTCCATCCATTTCCCCTTTGCTATAATACTGTTCCCTTTTGTGTACAGTTTATTATTGTGTGCATATATAGGGGACTATCGACCCGAAACCACCACCATTGCGACCAGTGTAGGGCTAGTGTCCAGAGTCCCAGCGAGCAGATTCGATCGATTCTCCCCAGAACATCGCCAGTGGGCTAGCAAGCCTCCTGAGTACGAGTTATATGAGTTAGATTCATCGAGCAGGTATGACGCAAATCCTTCCTCTTCTACTCCATTTCTCACCACTTTTCTTACTCCACCCCCCGAGTGATACCCCCGGCCTTCTTCCTCTTCACCTGCTTCAGGCCACCGACCACATTCAGATCACCGACCCGGTCCTTCGAACCCTACTAGGGTTACCTAGCACTTCGACAACGCCACCGCTCCAAATCAAATGAACCAAACAGTCAGCTGTCCTGCCTCCCCTACATCTCGCAATCTGGTCATATGTATGTATTCGTGCTATTGAGACCATCCCTGCTGATCACCAAGCCTTCAGGCCCTTGTCTTGGGTAAGTTGTTTCCACCATATCTGTTTCCGTCGCCTTCTTATCAGATGCACCCGAAGTGGATGTTTCCGCGCCATCTGATTTCAGAGCGTGGGATCGAGCATGGGATGGTTTTAGCATGCCCGTTGCCCTTCTGCCGGGCTCTCGCCTGTTTGGACTTCTGACCTGGTCTCAACGGGAATCGATTTCTGAGCACGGAATCCCCCAGTAAGCAAGATTAGATCTGTGTTCTTCCAAAAATTATTTACCAATACCCGGAGCTCCAAGGAGTCTATGATGGCCCTGGGGTATTCTTCAAGGATCTTCTGGTGAAAGAATAAACAATTGGGCTACTAGGAAAGTTGGCCTATGACATCCTTGAGGGCTTCTATAGCGAGCCCATGCTGGATATTACCCAGCATTGTACCCCCCCGAACATGAACAATTGAGCTGAGCCCTGGGTCGACCTCTCATTTGTCCTTCTCCCTTTTATTTTTATTTTTTCTTAGTACTTCAGCGTGTGTGCCCGGCGGGACTGTTGAGTTGAAAGTGCATCAATGGATTTTGGCTGCCAGGGAGTTATGGTTCAATCCAAGGAATTGGATGAGCCTCCCACAAGGTTTACCCGGCAACCTGCCTGCTCTGCTCTGAGCCAGGCCGGGAATATCATTGGGTACCTAAACTTTCCGCCCCCCGCTCGGTAGTACATGTGTTCTATGTATTGATGGGTAACTTTTAGCCTGCATAAGTTACCATGTCATACGTAGTAAACTGGTAGTTCCAATTGTGGGACCATGTCAGTATAATATATCTCCCTCCTCCTCCAGGCATTTCACCACAGCCCCGGCAATGTATTCCTTGCAAACAAACAAGCTCAGGTCAGTCGTAGCTGTCGGCATCCAGCAGAAATGTTCACTTGGTAGCATGCGTGTCGGCCAGCTTCGAACCGAGTCGGCAAGCCGGCACAGCTCATTCAAATCATCGTAAAAATTAAACCAAAGACATCAACACGTCCGCTATTTCTTTCCAAATCAGAAACTTCCCTCCCCAGACGAGATGAGCGCGTCAATGGACTCCTGATCGTCGATCGCAGCACCCTTGTCGCCGAACTGGTTATCAATCGCGAGTTTGGCCCTAAGGCCCGAGAGTTGTCCGAGCTGTTCCGGCGTAAGGTTCGTCTTCTGCACCGGCAGCGGATCGAGCGGGTTGACCGTGGCTGTCGCCGCCACGGCTGCGGCAGAGGAGGACGCAGCTGCAATGGACGCCGCAATGTCGATGCCGGCGGTTTTTCTCGGCGGCGGCCGCTGCGGCCGACGCGCTGGCGAACTCGGCTTGCTGCGCATCGTGCGCGTCGTTGTTGCCGGCGGGGATGATCACTCCGCCCTGGCCGCGGTTTGAGTAGGCCGTCGACGATTAAAATGGATGCATGGAGGGGTACGTACGAAGTTGGTGAACCCCGGGGGTACTTCGTTGCTTGCGTCACTTGCATCGGTTGTTGTGTCGTTTGCAGCCGCCGCACCCTGTACACCATTCAGCACGTCTCCGAACATTTGTGGTGGTAGGAGAACAAGAACGCACAAATAAGTCTGATAGTTTGATCGGGCGTGCCATGGCCGAAGCCACAAGGGTAGCGACGACAAGAATAATGCTTTGACCATATTGAACGTGTGATGAAATCGAAATTTGAGGAAAGAAACGGATAGCGTCAAGCTCGGAAGAAGTGAAGGAACGAAAATGAAGTGAGGAATCAACCTTAGGAGACTGTTAGGAAGGCCCACCGAGTTTTATATGAGGAGCGCGCTGTAGATCACTCAAGATGTTGGGGGTGTAGTTATGGAGACGGTACCTACAGACACAACGACCGACGGAGCAGAAGCCAGGACGCCAAGGAAACACCCTGAATCACAACACCCGCACTGGTTGAATGATCGCTGATCAAGTTGCCTCGCACATATAGTGGATCGACTGATGAGAACAGGTCTTTGGGCAGATCAGAACGCGAGCATCTGCGCATATTCAACCTGAATGTTACCATCAAGGAGCATGATGAACGTACCATTTCATCAATCTCCGCCATCCCGATAGCCTCGAGTGGGAGGAACTTCACTTCTTTCTTGATCGCTGCAATGTCGTCAGCTCATCCAACAATGGCAAAAGATATAAACGTGAACCGCGCACCTTTGGCGATGGTCGCTGCAAACTCAGGGTATGTGGGGCGAAAGCTGACGACGGGGTAGGATTTTCCAAGGACACCCTTGCTAGAATCGGCATAGTTGGTGAGGAGCGCCACGGCGGCCTGTCCCAGGTCGTGCGTGACCCAGGTAATGGACTGGGTGTGCTCGGGTCCATATTTGGGGATCGGAATGTTGTAGCCTGTGTCGCTCTTCTGAAGGGCGCCAACTCTGCCACGCGATTAGTGAGCACGATTGTGATGATCTGTAGAATACGCACTTCCACAGGTTTTCGGCAAACTAGCCGGTAAGCAGCACAGCGAAAGGAACGCCCGAGACCCTGAGGTAGTCCTCAATCACAGCTTTGTCTGTAAATCCGATAAATAATCCACTCGACAAATGAGTTGATGAGACGACGAACTGTCAACGTGGTAGATCTGTGTGTAGAGCCCATTGGAGTCCTTGGTCGCGTTGGGAAGAGAGCTGGCATGAGATCAAAATGGGGAAATATCCGATGTATCGCAGAATCGGACCTCCAAATGAAAAACTTCACTCCAACCTCCTTCGCCGCATCGACGAGATTCTTTCCCTGCGTAATCTCCCCCGCACCCTTGGGGTCTGCCGGAAAAACCTCTGGGTCCCAGAAGTTCGTGGTCTGGTCAGACGATGAGCTAACAAAACGCTATAATGACTTCCCCTGATGAGACGCGTACCCCGAAAACCACCTCGCTTCCACGGATGGCAGTCTTGAGAGATTCCTTGTCCCATAGATTCCCAACGACGACCTCGATACCTTTCGCAATGAGCGCTTTACTCCCCGCGGAGTTGAGACTCCGCGAGACAGCGCGCGGCGTGTATTTCCCACTGGAAAGCACCGCTTCAAGCACGGAGGATCCTACGTGAAGCTCGCGTAAACCATGTGGGATAGACAGAACGCATGGTGCTCACCTTGTGTCCCATTAGGGGTGATCAATTCCTGGCTCGTCGCCTCGTCTCGTCCCAGAAAATAAAATAAATGCCATCAAAAGGCTGACAGATCCATTGAGCTGGTTCGTTAAGCGACGCTTGCGTGCCTGCCCGCCGTTTACTTGTTCTATCCGGTACCATGTTTGCGACGCGTCAAAGCGCGTCAAATCTGCAAAAGGCGCGTCAAATTAGGTCTTCACCCGTCCGACATCCACCTGTGGGTACAACTTACCTGGAAGGGCCGCTGGTGGAAGTACATCTCCGGCCTTGCAATGACGGCACACAGTGTTTAGGCGGCCAGGTTGATTGATTCGAACAATTATTTTATTTTCTGGGACGAGACGAGGCGACGAGCCAGGAATTGATCACCCCTATTCGCGCCAAAGATTGTAATGATGGGCATGATGTATAGTAGTATGGAAAGCCGGAGCACCACGCTCGTTTGATCCCCGTCGCTTACCCGATAAGGAAGTCGGACCATGGTCACCCCATCTCCATCGCTAAGATTATTTACCGGGCTATATTGATCTACCTACTCGCAGGCTCCCAGCCAGGTGGAATATTAATTAGAGCACTATATGAGGTCAGTTATTCCATAGCAGGCATAGTCCCGTTGGGATTGCGTTGGGATGAACATCAGTTGATTCAGTTTTTCCGGGTGCAAGGGTATTATCATTCTGGTTTCTATTCTGGCACATCCCGAATGTCGATTGGATGGTAGTAACCATGTATTAGTACCCATAATGAATCCTGGTGAGTGACCTTGCCCTCCTATAGTGCACGGCAGCCGGGTTAAGTCATGTTCCAAATTTGGTCAACCTCCGGTGTCATTTGATTGCAAGGGTATTATCATTCGGATTTCTATTCTGCCACATCCCAAATGTCGATTGGATGGTAGTAATCGTGGATTAGCACCTATCATTAATCCCGGTGAGTGACTTTGCCTTCCTATGGTGCACGGCAGCCGGGTTAAGTTATGTTCCAAATTTGGCCAACCTCCGGTGGTATAATGTCGTTTTTTGCCATTGGAATCAGGCCTCTGCGATGCAATATGATTTATTCCGACCGAAAAACATCCACAATACAAGTTTTAAGCTCTTTGGGAACACCAAAATATAATTACGGAGTGGCACAATCAAGTCACTCCACCCCGAGACCAATCAAGGTTACTTTGCAAGGTACTCATGCAAGACTTGTCTCAGAGATCCACATAGATTGAGTATATTTCATAGAGCCATAGGCATATGTTTTACATGTAGAGGCATATTCTATAAAGTGGGATCATGCCGCGGCATTGTTGGCATCTGGTTGCGGTAGTTTAAACCATGCACAGAATTTGTTGCAAGCATGCTCTGCAGGGAAGGCTGCAAATGCAGCTGGTACATTTCCATCCCCAAAGAGGTCAATACCATCGCCGATTGAACTATGAAGACTGTGAATTTGGTGCCAAAATCGAGATCAGAATAGTACTTACGGTGAGGTCATGATTTGGGGATTGGTCAACCTTTCAAGAGTACCTGGCCAAGAAGTAAGTAAAATTAATTGTGTCACAGTGTGAGATTACCTTGACGGTCAGAGAGATAGACCATACCAGCGGTTTTGTAGTATTGTATGTGTTGTGTGAATGACAAGAAATCCGCCATTTCATGAAGTGACACCTGGACAGCCTCCATGGTGTTCCTGCGGAGAGGGATGAACAGTGGGGTTATGCTCTAACAATGGCGCAGGATGATTACAAGGATGATATCGAATTGATCCCTAATCTGCGGCCCCTCCACAATGGCGCAGATGTGATTGGACCGGATGGGACATATTATATGGGTGGTGTGTGCAACAGACTGGGATTAGGTCAGTTTCACCCTCCGATGCATGGGCTGTTTTCTGAACACATCTCTCTCGACAGACTCTGTTCAATCTTCCCAATTAGATGCCATGATTGACAGAGATGAGCCGTTGCCTGTGGGGCTGGTGGATTTAGGAGAGGTGGATCCACTGATCACCTGGTTCTCTGAGGATGAGGGTAGTCTGGATTCTGGCCACGATGAGTGGTAGTTGGCATCTGTAACAACCCGGCGCGCTTGATGATTGATGCACTTGAGTAGAATACATATTTGGAAGTGATAAACAATATCTCATTGACTTGTCTTATCTCTATCTTGACATTGTGATGGGCGCCGGAGTGACCATGGTCCGACTTCCTTATCGGGTAAGCGACGGGGATCAAACGAGCGTGGTGCTCCGGCTTTCCATATAGTAGTGTGATTGTTCAAGTTAAAGAAGATTGCTGAGGGTTTGTACGGAGAGAAGCACTGTTTTATACCTAGCCCACGGCACGCCCAGCGTAACGCTGGACCGCTTGGTTGAGTTGTCATCAACTTGCTGGTCATCTTCATGGGCGGAGAGATGCGTAAGTCGGTCGGTATACCGAACGGGACAGGTGCCAAGGTGGAGACAGGGGCGGAGAAGGAGTAGGGAAAAGCCGCAACAAAGGGGATCTGTCAATTCTTTAACAAGATACGCCTTCGCTCCGCTCCGGCACACATGACACTTGTTAGGATCTCCGTTGTTTCAATCAACCTGGGACTTCAATGGTGTGCTGGTCGTGTTCTGGCGCCGTCAACGTCGCGGGAATCGGGAATCACACCGTAGATGAATAAGTATTAAGGACATTAACCGTGTCCACTGACCAGAGCAAACAGAGGTAAGATCTCGCTACTCTCTATCGCCTGCACTTCGAAACAACCTCGGCCGGAGACCCGTTGTGCATTCATGACTGTAAAGTTATCTTGGAGGCAGTCTCGGATGTTGGTTGTGCTGGAGAATATTGTGCGGCCGATTGCCATGTGCCTTGCAAATGTTAGAAGGTAAATCCGTAGTCTCCAGGCGGCGTACCAAGATCAAACAGCATAGCCGATTCCCTCCAAGTGTGCCGGACTGTGGTTCGCGATGGGCATGTTCTCTTCATCGATCGTTCTGGGCCGAAGTAAAAGGGATACGACGGTGATTGCTCACTTCAGGCATCTGGAAATATCCGGGGACTTGCAAATGTTGTTTGGTAAAGGAATGAAAAAAAAATGTTGGGGACGCGCTGCACTTGATTGCGCCAAAGAACGGTTAAGAGAGCTATTGCGATAAAGTCCCATCCCAAACAACGAATGCAGTTTGATCTTCCATATTGCATTGTTGCGCGGTAAGAGATAACCCAAGGATCGCAGAAGCAATACTCTTGATGCGTTATTACAGTGTTCACAGTAGATGCGCTCCGCAGGCTTTGAAGCTCGAGGAGGATGCATTGAATTGCTAGATCCAGAGAGAGCCCAGCATCGAAGGACAGTCATATTGAGGGAGTGAGATCATAAGCCGCGGGTGGAGATGAAGGTAAGGGATAAAAGAGGTCGGGCGGAACAGAACAGAGACGCCGTTTATATGGTTCTCTCTATGTGGCCGCAGTATGACGAACGTGTGCCAGAGTGACAACGTTGTTTACATTCTGGGCAGTGATAAATCCACGAGACTCGGCTCTATCTCTCCATGGTTCCAATTGGGTTATTTTTTGACAGTCCGCAGTTGTTGCACAGTTCGGACAAAATCGGAATTGAGTGCGTAGTTCGTCATGGGTTCAGAAGTGTGGAAAAATTGACGCGCTGAAGAAGTTAGCCGTGGCACAGCGGCAGACAGACAGCAAAGGAGCATGGACATATGGGGAAACAGCACAGGATTTGTGCCATCTCGTTAAAGAACGGATAATAACCGCTGATCGCCGGCGGTGTTCCGCGGCTGTACGCGTGGGCTATTTCCGTCTTTTTATTCACAAGCGTATTGGCTTCCCTGGTCATATTGGCTACCCGATGGTCACGAGAGAGCAAGGCGGCGACGCGTAATTCAGGCGGAAGACCGACATTGCGCCAAAGCAGGTGCTTCAGAATATCCTTGAGATCAGACAGAACTATAGAAAGTCAAGAATCCACATGGTCTACCCCTACAATTTACAAGACCATCTCTCTTTCACATGCCGGAGTGCATGTTCGAACTTCCATCCGGCAATGATCAGAGTGTCAATCTCAATCCACTGTACATTGCCGCAGGTTCAAGCACGACTAGATGTTGGCTCAAATTACTTTCGGGGCACAGGGAAGTGCTATTCCAGGGTGCTTGTCCCATTTTTCCAGAACCCCGTACTGATCTGTCTACGGGAATACTGTCGGTAGACAGACCGGTAATCTCGGCTCCAGATCTTTTCGGGGATGGCTCCGGAGACGGCCGTGATTTGGGGCACAGAAATCAAAAAATCACCCACCGCCACCGTTATAGGGCGGTGCTCCCCGTCGTTTTTTCCATCAAATTCTGCCTCGCTATCATCTCGACAAACCAACATCAATATCTCCGTATGGGATTACTGCAGCTGCTCTCCGTCTGAGCACGCCCTATAACGCTGGGAACGAGACTAACAGACCAGTCGATCTGGGCTTAGATGATACACATTTTACCTCATTTCACCACATGAAAGTCACGTTTGATGCCCCATCAACATAGGGTATTTTTATTTCTACTGAAGGGAGGTACTCGGGCCTCGGATTTATCGGATTTACGTCCCAATTTAGCAAGTTCTGATTTTCACCTGAGGAATGACGTCGACAATGTGTATCATCTAAATTCAAGCCCAGACAAGATGCCCTTTGCTTCGCTCCGGCAAGTGGATCGCATCAGGTATCAAAAAAAAGCCAGAATGAAACTAAATTCATCATCGACGCAGCTACATGGAAACCAGTAGCAAGCATATTTAATAAAAGGCTCGAAAACAAAGACAACTCTGCCAGTGTGGGGTATTCAAATCTGTTTCCAAAAGCTATAGGAGCACTCCAAAAATGAGGGTGTTGTGGTGTTGGTTATGCCAATTCCATGTCAGTTCTGACGGAAGAGAAGTGGAGACGCATACGAGTGCACCTCCAGTACCTATTACCGGTGTATGCGGTGTGGAGTTGGGATGAGTCACAGTGCAGAGTGGAAGCTCTGAATCGGAGTGAGTGGATGGGAGGTGGTTATTTACTGCATAGTAGACGAACTGGCAGTGTCACGATGAGACTGTTAATGAAATGCAGAAGGAAAGAAATACAATGCGCACTGGATTTCGGACAGATGCCACTAAGCCGTGCCCAAGTCAAATGAGTGAAAGGACTGAAGAAAAGACCGAAGCTTTCAATGGCACCCTCTAATCTCGATGAGTGTGCTATTGTTTTGAGACAGGTACTTGAGGATGCATGAGCACATGTTGCCTAGGTCTAGTCGTGGTTGGTTGAAATCTTGACTCTTGACTCTTGATGTTCACGTGGTATTGCGGAGATGATTGTATGCCTGGGGAGTGAGCCTTGCATCAATCAGAAAGATGCTCACTTGGTGCCATGGAAGAGAGCTTGATCAATTGATCAATGCTAGTGCGGATGCAGGGCGGGGAGCTTGAACACAGTTTTGATTGACTTTGGCCAGCCCGATGGTCAGAGTTGACTCTTGATCGGAATCTTGAAGGGAGGAAAGCCGCCAGAAGGGGTGAGCCAGCTCTTTCGCTGTGAGCAAGGCGGCAGTAAGGTATGGCTGTGGGAGTGATGATGGGGGAAGAAAGGAGGATTGATGGAAATCGCTCTCTTAAAGTGTGGATCGGGCGTAGATTTGAAAATCACAGCTGTCTCACAAACCAACGGAGCCCAATTTGGGCAGCTCAGAGACCAAAGGATTTGACGGCGCAGTCCAAGCACAGTGCCATAACTGTGGCCTAGCAGACCATGGGGACACTGCGCAAGAGAAAAAATGGATTAATTGAGCCTTATGGAGAAACAAACCAACATGTGCAACGTGATGGGCACTGCTGAATGAGCAAAATCTTAAAGACCACTTAATCGACTGGTCTGTCTACCGACAGTATTCCTGTACACAGATCGGTTACCGGTCTACACAAGTTAGTTTCGCCAAGCATGGGAAAAGTAAAGTAAAGTTAAGTAAAGTTAGCCCCACCAAGTCAAAGAGGCGATCAAAGTTAAAGTCAACTCTCACAAGTTACTTTTTTTCACTGTCCCAAGCCCGCCGATTGGCTTGCAAGCCTGTTTGTTGGCTTGGCAAGCCTGCCTGCTCACTTAGCTGAGAAACAGGCTTGCATGTATTTCTTGTCCCCCTCGTACTAATTTCTCAATCTGAGTGAATACACTATGTGCAGGAAGTACATACTTCTAGGGTTTGCGGTTTTTTATAATGTTTTGCTCACTGATGTGATGATACACCATTGCCACCGAGGATGACACCGGGCAAAATTGTCAATTCCGAAATGCGGGCTTGTCACACTCAGTATAGTCTCATCATCTCTAAGGTAGGCGACATCCGCATCCATCGAGTCACGTGAACGTGACTGATGCGTGACAGTAACGTGGGAGAGCGCGAAATTTCAGATTTTGCAAAAATAAATCATCTTTTTCAAGATTCTTGGGCCTGGAGGGTCAGAGCAGCCCAGGATAATTTTTTTAATTGGAATCTCAGAAGCTCAGGAGATACCAGTGATACTCTCTTGCAACATCTAGCAATAGACTCTGAGCAGCACATTTGAACTTTCAGTGAAGTCTGATTCTTGAGGAAGTAGAGTGCAGCTCATTCAATCATCTTCCAAATCTTTGCAATGCAGCCTTTAATCAATTAAACCGGCTTTGTTCCCAGCCCATTGGTTGCAGTAGTGCTTTGTGCAACAACAGTCAGCTTTATATTGAAGTTCTAAATCACAGTTATGGTAATTATATCCAGTGGGGATATGTATTTTCCAGGGAACATCCACTAAGCCTGGTATTCAATGCTATAAACCAAAACTACACCCTCCTTTGGCTTCGTGTCACTGATCATCCACGTGACCGTGTTATTTCCTTATATGGAAGCGCGAAATTTTGGGAGAAAAAACATAAAGCCGTGTGGCCGGAATGGAAACAAGCTCTGAGCATTTGTTGAAAAATAGGTGAAAAACTTTTGATTGAGACCAGATATTGAAAATCTGGAACCACAGGATTGTTCCTTTGGTTAATCTAAGCCTTTCTGTGGTTTCAGTTTTTGTGTGTGACCTATCATCACTGACTAGTAAGGGCAGGAAGATGGTGTCACACTGCTGATCACGTGACTCGATGATGCGGATGTCGCCTACCTTATCATCCCGTGCAACCAAAGGGGTTCTCAGAACCAGCGCCTGATCTTGCGCTGTACATTCGAGGTCGGTCCACGCTGCCCACCCAAGCTAGTACTGACCTGTCTCACATCAACAGACCGATTTTGCATTCATGCGTACAATGACGAACTTGTGCTACCTTGAGTTTGCACATTGTGAGGCCAAAGATCCAGGGTATCCGTCCCTGGAAGAATGTGTGAGAGGTGCCTGCGACCTGTTGAGCATTTCGCACAATCCAAAGCCCAAGAAGATTTACATCAAGACCCTCACTGGCGAGGACACTATGCTGGCGGAGACAGTGATCAACCTGCCGTAGTACGAGTGACCTGCCCCACAGACTACCTGCCCCTTTGGTTCATGTATAATTGATTTACTTGCAGTGCCACCTTAGCCCGAGATCAGGATGGAACAGTACTATCGGATTCTGTACTCGCGGGTGCGTATGTGGTTGGATAGATCGGAACGACGATGGAAGCCCGCTACAGTAAAATTCGGCTAAACAGGAGCGGGTCCGCCTGTTTCGTCACCTTGTAAGCCATATTTGAGTGGCCGACAATCCAGCATATGGAAGGCTGTGTTGTACCTCAACTGTTGGTAAGCCTTCAGGAGGTTAACTTCTCGTGTTGATCCCTGAATGGGTAAAAGATGTCAGATCATTTTGTAGACGTCGGGAGGTTTAAAAGGTGTTTCTGGGAATCAGTGAACAATATCCCTCCTCCCCGCTCCATTCCTTCAAGTTCCTACAGTAAATCCTGAAACAATTACAATGGCAATCCTCAAACTCTACGGCGCGAAAATCGCGATGTGCACCCGGTGCGTCGCGACCATCTTCCACGTGTACAAAGTCCCTTTGGAGCTCATCCAGATCGACCTCATGTCTGGGGAACACAAGACCCCCGCCCCCGCCTAAGTATTTGAAAAACCAGCCATTCGGCCAGATCCCCTACATTGTGTGCCCGTGCCCTCTCTCCATATTTTATTCTGAATTTTGAGTTTGTTGCTGATGGTGGGCATGGGCAGGACGACGACAGCTTCATCCTGTACGAGACCTGCGCAGTCTGCCGCTACATTGCCGTGAAGTATTGGAAGCGCAGCCTCATTCCCACCGAGTCCAAGGCAAACACAGTATTCGAGCAGGCCGCATTGGTGGAGCTCACGAACTTTGACCCGAGCACGAGCTTCATTGCCATCGAGCTGTTCAAGCGGTATGATACGACGTCCTGTGCACCGTGATTCGACCAGCTACTGATGATGCCAATTTTGCAGAACATACCTCGGAGCAGTGCCTGACCAGGTGCTAGTGGACACGCAGCTTGAGATCCTCAACAAGCTCAATGTATACAATGTCATTCTGTCCAAGCAGCACTATCTTGCTGGAGACGTATGTCGGCTTGGTCGATAGCAAGGACCAGGTTATTCATCGAATAATGCAGCACCTTACGCTCGTGGACCTTTTCCACATCCCATACACGCCGATGATCGGGGCTGGAGGGACTGATATCTTGACACAGAAGGCCAACGTTGCACGGTTAGCCCCAGTGCAATTGTGTTTTGATGCATGCATTAATAGTCGGCTCTAGCTGGTACAAGGAACTTGCTGAGCTCCTTCCTGAAAGTCGTATGGTTGTGCGTACGATGATTCCCCCCATTTCGGAAATGTTTCTTTTGTCCAAACTTCCAAATTATTTGAGCAGCAAGACGAGAGGGTGTGTGAATATAAGCATTCTGCAACGCAGAGCTTGATGTTAGTCTCTTATAAACTGGCGCTATAACAGTTGAACCTTGTACCTCTGTTGGTTATAGTTCGATGTTTGGAGTTCCTTGAGCCATGTTCAGTAGGGGGAAGGAGCAGTGTAGTGTAGATTGGTGAATCACTCTCATCCAAAAAGTAGCACGAGCTTGAATTAGCGTATTTCTAGTAAGGTTTGAAGAGTAATATTGCACTCCTCGATTTCACCCTTGCATTTCCGGGCTACGAATACTTCTGCATGCGTCCAAAAATCATCACCACCTCGTGCACCCGTCTCCCAATTCCTCTTATAGTCCAGCACCACCATTACAATTACACGTGGATCGGTAACAGCGAGACCCGCCACAAAATCCTGGATGTGACCGGGGCTCGTGGAAACCCCAAAGCCACTGATCGCAACCATAAGGCAGGGACATTCAGCGAGTGCGACTCATAAGATGTCCTCGGCCAACTCTTCCGAGAGACAGAGGTGCGTAAGAGCAGGCAGGGCCGCAAGCAGGGACCAATTGTCCTCCCATCTTGTGTCTTCACTGGTGTCCATGAATCACTCCAGGTGGGTAACTGACAACAATAATGGGCTATTCAAAATCGATTGGATCCAGGGAGGTCCAGGCCAGTCGTTAGAGCAGCTGCCCAGGACATAGTTCATCAAGCAGCAGGAGAAGATCCAGATGCAATGGCCCGTCGACGAGGAGCAATATAAGCCTGGTGTTACCCGATATGATGTTCTCAATCGCCTTTATGATGTCGGCCCCGGGGGAAAAACAAAAGATAGCGTACCGAGTTGTGCAGAAAGGTCGGCAGCTTTGATTGGATGGCGAATAGAAGCCACTCGGCATGAACCCGGTGGCAAACTTGAAGAAGTGTAGGTATAAGTAAGGCTGATTTCCGCCGTCATGAACCTGCTCGAACCCAGCTGACATTTTGAATTTAAAGTCTTTCAGTGATCTGTGACCAAAGGTCGGTCGAACACTTTGCCCATGAGGTGCAGTGTCAAAACGGTGTTCCGAGTCGCACTGAGGCTAGTTTTAGCCTTAAACTATGGAACGGGGAAAACAGTCTTCCAGCCGATGCCGTGGTTGGACCAAGGTTGGATTCAGAGTACTTAAGCCTCGGAAAAATTACTGTTTAATCGTTTATTTTTATTCCTGTTTATCGTTCTTCAAGGTTCCTAAACAAAACAACAACAAAAAACGGTTATTGTTTAAAACATTTATAAACGGAAACGGTTGGAGCCTTAGTTTGACTGGATTCTTTGGGGACTTTGGCCATATCTCACACATAAGTAACTTGAAAGTTTGCAAATTCTTCCCACCATTTGTGAAGCAAGTGGTGAATTGAATGGCCAATGTAGTGCCCTAATTTTTGATCCCCGATCCTACGCGATCCTACACGTCCAGACAGCGAACAAATGAAAACCATGAATTATGACCAATTGCACAGCCACACGGCTCACTTTCCGATCGGCTGATGCTCACTATCTCCGTGGTCATCGCCGATGGGCGCATTGCATCCGAATCCCGCCTTCTTCTGCGCCTCGTACACGCTGACGATGTCTGTGCGTTTGGATGCCTTCATTCGATCTCTACCCAAGGCGCCGCACGTAGACGCCACGCAGATAAGGGGCAACGTCTCAGACGCAGAGAAGCAGCTCAATGCCAACGTTTTCGCGTACTTTTTCACGGGCAGCGGGATCGCACCCATAAAGCACCCTTTTGGCTATGATATCGGGGGCAGGTTACGGATAGTCGCGCTCAATGTGTTCGACGACCTTGAGAACGGCAGAGCCGAGGGCGAGGTGATTTATGAGATCGAGGTGACCAAAGGTGCGTATGCAGATTAGCTCTGCAGCAAATCGTTGTCCATTGACCTCCTGGGGTAGATATGTGCAACGTGTATGGTACTTTGCACGGCGGGTGCGCCGCGCTCATGCTTGATCCGTGGGTTCACGATTCCCTGTCCTTGTTCTGGATATTCCAAGTACCAACCACGACCCTATTATCACAGCTGTACTATGGGCGCTGTTTTTGTTCTCTGCAGTGTAAAAGGCTTAGACAGCGCTGGCGGCATTTCTCAGAACGTGAATATCCACTGGCACCACCCCGCGCCACTGTGCGTGTCCATTTATCCCTCCAGTACCTGACTGACTCTCGTGGCAGCGGAACGACCCTCCTCATCACCACGCGCTCCGTATTCACAGACGGGCGTACACGCCTGGCACGCTGCGAAGTATGTATCAATTGATTAATTCCTTCCACGACGTTCTCTCTGCTCTCTGTTTTTTTTTTTTGTCGAACGCGCTCACATATTTGTCCAGATGCGAGACAAAGCCACCGGGAAGCTCGTCGTCTCGGGCACTCACGCATTCATCAACGCGGGCGTATCGGCGCAGCTCTGAGTCTGAGCTATGTTGGGTTTAGTTTTTCCATCAGAATGTATTTTCATCTTATTCTTGACCATGAGCGTGATGTATACAGTAGCTTCCTCTTTTACTCCGGACGGGTGCCGAGAGAACAGTTAGATCCTGCGCGGACGGTCATAAATTTAAGCCCTATCAACGCAGGAAAGGCTTGACCAAGATGGTTGCCATTTGGCACTACTTATTACGCGTTAAACACCCTGATCTGAGCGGTGGAACCCATCAGGGAGTCGACAACTCGGTGTGATGAGTTCCTGTTGCACCAAACCAACTGATGGTTTCACGTGTGGTTCCACTGGCACTGCGGGGATCAATTAATTTTTCTCATGGAAAAAGAGCCTTTTAAAACGGGAGATTTTACCAATCTTTGGTTTTCCATGGAGAAAAACGGAGTAACAAAGGAAGCTCCTTTGTTCGTGGGTTTTCCAACTGAGAAAAAGGCTTCTTGTAAAATTCTCCCGTTTTAAAAGAGCCTTTTTCAATGGGAAAAATTTATCTATCCCCGCAGTGTGGAGAGCGGCGTGTTACAGAACGTCGCAGAGGGAGACATGATGGCAGGAGACAGAGTAGAGCCGAAAGAATGGCGGCAGCACTCAGTGACTCAAGGCCGGGTGATACAATTCTTGATGCAGGACCAACACGATGGGAATTGCCAGTGGAAGGTGATTACGCATAAAACCGCTGACAAAAACGCGAGTTTATTGCCAAAAGCTCAAAAAACAGGCTCCCCAAGACCCTTACCTCACGGTAGCGGGAATTTGTCCCGACTCAGTACTGAATGGTAGGAGAGAACTCTACGAGCGCATTGCGCCCAGCTAATCAATCGACAATAACTTTCCCTCGGGGACATCTCGGTTCCAAATCAGAAATTGTGAACAGGTTTGTACTTCTCGATCTTAGAAGAGTGCGGAAGTTGATACTGATATCTGATGAACTTCGGGTTCGGTCAAGGACATATGACGCCCACTTGCCAACCAGCCAACGGAAATGGTCTCATATCGACAGCTTGTCAGTGGTTCCCGGTCAAAGGATTGGAACTCAGTGATATCTTAGAAGACCGCAGAAGGGCGAGCAACATCCGTTCGTGGCGCCGAGTTTCTACCAAATTGAATTGCTTCTGCTGTCCAACAGGAATCCCTTTTTGTCTACATGTTGAGCTTCGGCGATTAAGCTGACTGCCACAGCACCGCCTTCAGTTGATCGCAAGCTATTCTAGTATGGCGGTGGCGACGGCGTAAATCATCCTTTGTGGCTATACTTACCGTCGTTTCACAGGCATCAAGCCTCACCCTTGTGGTTCGTTTCTGTCTCTGTGCTTGTTTTCGAAGCTGGGGCATCAAACCTCGATGACCCCACTGTCATTCAAATGACCCTTTTTTCACTCGGATAGTCACTCTAATGGCGCCCGACCATGTCGGATCTCATTTGGGAAACTCACAATACAACTGGAGTTCAACACGGTATGGCAACCTTCAACCGAATACCGCTGATCATGATCACTGATAACATATGTGTACCGTAGGTACCCCAACCATCCTGTGGGGGTCGATCCGTTCCCTGGAGTCGTACGAATTCCCCAACAACCTGGGAAGGGTGTTGGTCTGGGGTAGACATGAGTGTGAAAGTTGTGTATATACCCTAGGCTGCAGACTTGGAGCAGTAAATGTACTATAGGACTTCAAAGAAATACACAGCTTTGGTTTACAGCCAATGTCTTGTTCCGGCAAGTTTTCAAAGAATTCCTTGTAACTCAATTAATTCTATACCGATTTGGATGAAACCTAGATAGATTTTACGGGCTAATTCATGCGCAATTAGTGTTAGAAAGCGATTCGTAAAAATATTATGTATTACTTAGGTAATTTATGTTTTCGGACTATTTTTGTACCAAATGTGGTCTAGCACGTCCCAGTGACCTGATATTTTGAGAGCAACAACATATATGCCTGGATAGACATGTGATAGAGCCAAATTAAATGACTTTAAATTAATCAAGATGTAACTACACATTCTGTGCTGTAAGGAGGGCATCCTTGAGGTTCTTCTTCTTCAGACGGAGATGGTGCTTGACCAACATTAAAGTCCGGATTGTCTCGGGCATTAATCGCAAACGGCGCAGTGAGATGGTATTGCAATGAATGCCTATAGCTTCCCAGGATTTGGATTTTTCAATGTTTCATAAGCATGCCAATGAAGTATGACACAGGGCACTTGGGCATAGACCCATCCCTCGTTCGAGCCTGAATTCAGGTTCGTGTATGGTTCAAGCTCCAAATTAATTTTGAACCTAGTCGTGACAACATTAACATAGCACAATAATTCTGCTGGGGCAAACAGTATCCCGGAACTGAAGAAATATACAATGGACTGTCAGACTCTACCATGGCATCAATGTGCAACGGCGACGTGACATTCACCAGCAATAGTTTCTGCAGAGACAAGGTTGTTGGCGGCTAGTCAGAGGAGAAGCAATGCCAAACCATACATTCTATGAGGGAAAGCGGTCTTGGCGAGCGCTCTCAAAGCGACACAGTTCGCGTCATTTTCTCGTCGGCTGAGTTGCCGAAATTTCAAATTGGGCAGTAGAATTTTACGGCTGTATACTGCTGTATACAGCCGTAAACTTACGGCCTGTCGGGTCTGCTTAGTGATGGCCCGTAACCGTATAATTGATCCCAGAAGACCTTACAGTACGGTATGGTGTACCCATATAACTGTAACCGTAAACCGTATTGGACGGTTACGGTGGGGATCCCTAGGTTTGAACTGTGTCCATGAAAAACACAAGGTAGACTTGCAATCACATCTCAGATGACGGTGCAGCTGGATGAATATTACAAGCACACCTAGAGCGCGGAGGGCACGCGTGTTGCGGGGAAAGTTCTGGTGGTACGTGGCATCATTTTTTTTTGTCTGGAATAGATACAAGGGACTCACAGAACTGCAGGCTGACAGTTCCAAACAGCATCCAGTTCAGAATACTTTCAATGAACTGTCAAAACCTGAGTAAGCCATCGCTATCGTACAGTGGTCAACTCGGTACCATAGGACCGACGCTGCGCAATAATTAATTGGGAAGAAATTACAGGAAGAGCAATGGAAGTACATTTCGGCAATATTCGCCACAAAAATGTCGCGGAGCGCACACGGGGCGATGAGAGCTGGAATGTACATAACGGTGGTCTGCGATGAGTACGGCCATTCTTCCACGAAATCATGAGCCACTTAAATGAAGTTCTTGGAGGTCGCCGCGGACAGCTGTACACGTCTATCCCGGCTGACACTGGAATTCTAATATTTTCTAATGAATTCTGACGATTCATATAATCATTGGATTCTGAAAGGAAAACTTAGCAAATCCACTGAACTTCGAGTGGAAATGATGCATTAATGCCGGCCATATCAGCTGATGCCATCTGAGTCCAATGAATATATATGCCCCATAAAATTCCGGTGTCAGCCGGGATAGCAGTGTATCTGGGAGCCATCGGAATTGGAGACAACAACTGTATCAGCCATCAGAAGTGATAATCATCCACTTTCACGAGAAGCTATCGGCTGGGGCGGTTGTCGGAGGAATTACTATTGAGTGTTCATGTTGGAATGCCGTAAACCTACATAGAACTAGTTGCGGGAAATGTGATTAGACCCACATGCCCTCGGGGACCCAATCACTGCACCCAACTTAGCCGAGATATGCTGAGCCGTTCCAGAGGTGCCTCGGCTAACCTCGACACAGCCGATCATGGGGCCGTCTGCTAAGTCTCGATAATTCCGTCACAGCCTCTCACGTCAGACTCGCTTGGTTCTATTTCGAATCAACAAGAACTGAATGGCGATGATGGTTGCACAAGTAACTTATGTAAACTAACTTGCCCTGCCACAAGTAACTTGTAGCTAACTTGTGGCGGGGCAAGTTAAATTTACCCGCACAGTTCCGCACAAGTACAAGTTCCGCACAAATAAGTTAACTTAAGTTAAAATAAGTAAGTTGCATGTTAATGGTTCTTTCATCCCGGTGCCTATGGGGTGCCATCCTAGCACCTAATATCACCTCAAATATGAGTCTCTTGCAGTTCTATGATGCTTTGAGGCAATGATCCATGTTGTCGTGACTAATGTTCTGCTGGGAGCAAGTTCAAGCTGGCGAAGAGATGCATTGGAGGTGTAGGACATCGAGGTTGAGTTCATTTTGCAAGATATTATTTGTACGTCAGATCTGGGCTGCATGGGTGCTTGTGTGGTGCTCGTTCTGGGTGCGGTGACTGTTTTGCCCCAAAGGTGAACTAACTTGCTTTTGACTTTGGATGATCAAGGGCATATGGGATTTCCTTCAGTGTATGACTGCTCAAACATCAGAACTAACCTTTTCATGTCAGGTGCTCCCTGATGACAGCTGTACCTGGATTGCATCTCCGAACATGTGAAGTGCCCCAAAAATCAAATCCAGCCAATGTTCAGCTCAAAATATTACCTGACTTGATGTGCAGATGTTATTTAATCATTGAATACTCTCAGTTTGAGTCTTTGAATGTCTTGAGGCTTGCGAGATGCTAGCTTGCATGAATTGATCATACAAGTTGATTTTGGCCGAGAATTGATGCCATCTGATGGCATAAGTTAGTTTGGTCGTTTAACTTGATCTAACTTGGCCCACAAGTTCGCTTAAGTTAGCTCTGGCTACCTTCAATTAACTTAGCATCTTGCAGTTCAACTCGATGAATGGAGTGTTTGAAGAGAACAGGGTTGTTTAACTTGGAGAAACAGATAAACTGGTGGTAACTGATGGCATCTAAGTTAATTTGTTCGTGTTACTTTGATCTAACTTGGCGGGCAAGTTAGTTACTCGCAGTCGACTTGTGCTACCTTCAGTTCACTTCTTAACTTATAGGTCAAGACAACAGTCGAATGGGTAGCATGTTTTGAAGGTCATTTAAGTTGAGGCGAGACGGACCTAGGGGCATTATTTGATTGGTAGCTAGCTTCTCAATACCTCCGAAATGTTTGGTAAAGTAGATTCCAAGTACTTCCCCAGACTTGACTTCGTTTAACTTGAAGAAACCGGTGAACCTGGCGGTAACTGATGCCATCTGATGGCATAAGTTAGTTTGCTTGTGTTAACTTCGTCTAACTTGGCCCGGAAGTTAGCCTAAGTTAGCTCAAGTTAACTTAAGTTAGCTTGGGCTACTTGAGTAAGCTTGTTACTTTGGAGTGTATGAAGAGAACTGGGTTGTTAAACTTGGAGAAACCGGTGAGCTTGGGGTTAACTGATGCCATCTGATGGCATAAGTTAGTTTGCCCGTGTTAGCTTCGTCTAACTTGGCCTGCAAGTTAGCTTAAGTTAGCTCAAGTTAGCTTAAGTTAGCTCAAGTTAACTTAAGTCAGCTTGGGCTACCTTCAGTTAACTTGTTACCCTTGGAGTTAATGAAGAGAACTGTATTGTTTAACTTGGCGAAACAGGTGAGCTTGGGGGTAACTGATGCCATCTGATGGCATAAGTTAGTTTGCTCGTGTTAGCTTCGTCTAACTTGGCCCGCAAGTTAGCTTAAGTTAGCTCAAGTTAACTCAAGTCAGCTTGGGTTACCTTCAGTTAACTTGTTACCTTGGAGTTAATGAAGAGAACTGTATTGTTTAACTTGGAGAAACAGGTGAATGGGCAGTAGCTGATCATCTGACGGCAGAAGTTAATTTTTTCGTGTTACTTGTTACTTTGATCTAACTTGGCGGGCAAGTTAGTGTCAAGTTGCTTGCAGTTAATTCACTTGGGGGGAGGCCGGTGAAGTAGGGAAATGTCCCTGGAGTGCGGTTTGGGATAGGTCAAAGGAAAATGGAAGAATGATGGAGCAGTGGAGTAGGCAAAGTAGCAATATGGGTAGGTAAGATAGGAAGTGTCGTAATGTTGGCTTTTGGTACGGAAAATGAGGAACTGTAGGCCTGGATAGAAAGATGGCTCGGGCGTGCAGCCTGAGATACTAGCAGGAAGGTAGGGAGTGGCTGCAGAAGGGCAACCGTGGGTATTGAGAAGCGAAGTTTCTCTCCTTTGTGCGCAAAGAAGAAGAACCCAACAGAGGCAAGAAGCACGGTTGAATGCTGAGGTGTCAGATGACCACGCGAGGCTAAGCCGATTAGCCGGAGAACACAAAGGTATACTGCTCAGAGGTGTTGATACCCCTGAGAGAACACACGAGAAGAGTTATGAGCCCAGGCAAGGCAATTTGAGGTAGATGGGTCCGCCCGAGTGGCTGGTGAGTGGCAAGCTAAGATGTGGCATTGTTTTGCTCATGATCCGATACAAACCTAATTACCTAATCACCCAGCGTGTCCGTTCTCTAAGACCGCTGGGGCTGCAATATCTAAAAAAAATGTATGTAGCCCATGTCAAGGCAAAAGCCAAGAATCCAGACAGCTAATCAATCCCTACACCCATGGCATGCAAGATTGCAATGACTCAGTCGGAAAAATGCAACATAAGCAAGGAAACTGCCTGCCAACAGTTCCAGTGTTGGCCCCAACAACACCCTTGTGTGCACGACCTACGAACCATGGGTTTCGGAACTGACTTCGCCATCTGAATTCCTGTCAAAGAAAGGATAGGTAAATCATATGTACGAAAATGCACATCACCATAACCAAAAATCCAACTTTTTATAAAAGACGTCCGAGCACGCAGCTCGGAGATGTTGAATAAATATTGGAAGTGAATGCCCAAAACTCATTCAGGGCTTGTCTTGAAATGCAAAATGAACAGTTGATCTTGTACTGTACCGACGGACTTGTACCCAGCGATCGTGGGAAGGGTGGCTGTACACCAAATCCAAATGCTTTGTCAGCATAGTGGATTCGAATCTGCGAAAATATAAGAAAGAATAAATGTAGTTAGTAGCCCAAAAAAATCAGAAGAATGAAAAGTATCAATGTAACCCTGGTATTTGCACCAGAAGAGGCTGCAAGAAATAAAAATGCCGCAAATAATGCAGCTGAGTAGCCATCCAACCATCCGTGTGAACGATTTCCACACTTCGGCCATCCGGCTCTGCCACACCGGTGCTTCACACGGTATAACTCATACTTTAAGCTTTTTTCTTCTCATGAGACACCCGAATTTCTTATAATTCAAGTTTCTGGATATCGCCCAAATAAATTGTACCAAGGATTGGGCGGCTACTTATGCTTTTTCTTGGCCACAACCCGAACCAGTAGCATGAAATGGCCCTATCAAGGATGGAATCTCGGTATTCTATCACATTCGAATCAATAGCGGTCACATTTAACATCCGTATCCTGTTTTGCCTATGCCGTGCCTAAAATAAAATTGTACCAAGGATTGGACAGCTACTTTACTTTCTGCCGATCACAGCCCGAACCAGTAGCATGAAGTAGCCCTAGTGCGTATTGAATCTCGGGATTCCATCACATCCGAATCAATAGTGGTCACATTCAACATCCATATCCTGTTTTTCTTGTGCCCTGCCTAAAATAAAGTTGTTAGTGTTGCTTGCAGTTAATTCAGGCTATTGGGAATTGGTTACTATTAATCTGGTAAAGAAACATGAGACCCCTGCAGACGAAGGCTGTAATTTAAATGAGTACAATACTATCAACCCACGAGTACACTTGGGGGGAGGCCGATGCTGTGCATGGCATAACTCGTATGGCAGGGATCACAGTCAGCCCGCTTCCTCTGTTGTGGCTGTGCTTGTCCTGCGTACGCAAGACTTCGAATAATACCGAGGATTTGATGTTCGGCTTGATCGCCGGTCAACTGTTGAACATGAACCAGAATGGCAAGCTGAGGTGTTTTGTTCAAGTTGGTTGGTGACGATAGACGCAGAAGTAAGGGCAGAGAAGCGGAGTCTCTGACTGGGTATTGGCGCATACGGATACAGACGATCTGTCTGGAAACATCTTCTCCGGGTTCACAGGAACCAACTTGGATCTCTCAATAGGGACGTCGGATTCACCCACAGTTGTGTGTCCAACTTGAATGAAATGAAATTATATTTATCCTCCGAAATCCTCCCATAAACCCTGGTACATGATCGTTCCATTCTAAATTAGATACCTATCGAGCAATCAGACCCAAAGCGAGCGAAGAGATTATGAAGGGACCTACCGATAATGCGGAGACGCATCCCGCATGTCTGCGAACACGTCCATCTCGCCTTTGCTCTCCTCAATCTGCACCGCCTTGATCGCATTCAACCGGCGATAGTTCCGGCTCATAAAGAGCGCTGTTGTGAATCTATAGTGATGTCAGCTCGCTGCTCTCCAGCTCCCAAAAGGCGAAAGGTCGGCATACAAGAGACAGAGGCAGCCAATGGCGGTTCTGTGGCCGGGCTGGTACCGTCGGCTTGTCTTGGGGGCAATATACAAACGATGAGCACACACTAGATGGATTGATCGGTCAGTTCAAGTAGTCGTTGCAGCCTGCGTCGCGAAAGAAACACACCCGCCCAGATTCCCTAGGCCGATCACCAGGTATAGATAACCAAGCGGAAAAACCAACAGTGAGCCGACGAACCAGATTGTGTACCCAATGATCCCCATGATGGCGACCCCGAGAATGTACAGCCCACTGTGTTCATGTATTTAGAAAACAATTCTGCGGCCAAATTCAGATCGATTGATGCTTACCGCATCTTGGTCTTGTCGGAAATACGTGAGAGAGCGACGGTGACGAGACACACAAAGATGTATGGCGGGGCCGACATCAACTGCACGCAAAACAGTACCCCGGGATCACGGATCTATGTACATATCATACGAGCGGGATCGTCCGCATGACAAGGAGAGGACCAAAGATAAAGGGCGGCAGCATACTTCAAAAACACCAGAGCATATAGGTACAAGTTGTAATCCCCCGCCGCCTGGCAGAAGAATTTGATCTCGAATTTCTTCGAGAGACCTGCGGAATCCTTCGCGAGGTCGACCAGATATGGGTGCTCGGCAGAAGTCAGGAATTTGGCCTTGTCCGGATACTGTGAGTGAATATTCATCAGCATCGCAGTCGCAGTCGCAGTCGCAGTGGCATAGAGAGGTATTTTTGAGCACACGCACATCGGGCAGGAACCGGAAACCAAGGACAGCAATGACTACCATAACTGGATATGGTTGAGTTGAGGTTGAATTGCGGTAACATCAGTCAGGCGGATACATACCGAGCCCCTCTAAGAATGCATTAATAATACATTGAGAACGAGTTATGGGCACACATACCTAAGAGGAAGATCCAACTCCACCCTTTCAGGTTTCTGATTCTGAAATCACATAGTTCAACCCCGTGTGCGAGGGCTTGTGTAGTGCTGAATGCACCCGTCCATCTTTTGAATCGCAAAAGCTAGAAGCCCCCGAAGGCGCCGGTCAATGTGTTTGCGCCGATGAAGAGTCCCATGCGTTGAGCGTAGAATCGGCGGGGGTACCACTGCGAAAGGTAGAATGTAGCCCCCTAAAAAGTCTCGGTATTCAAGGGAAAAATATTCAGACATTAAATTCGCACCGGAAGTAGCCCAGCCTCCGCAACACCGAGGAAGAACCGCGCGACTACGAGATGCTCGTAGCGCTTCACAGCCGCCATGGACACCGCGGTTGACAATCAGATTTCAGAGTTGAGCGGTGAATATTTTGACGTACTCATGATAGACCCCCAAACGAACATGAGGAACGCGACTGGAGGAGAGATTGTCAATGTATCATGGGGGCTCCCGTGATTGAGACGTACGCCAAAGATTCGGGCGGACTTTCTTGAGCACCATATCGCTTGGGACCTCGAAAAAGCAGTACGGCACGAAGAAGCATCAGCAGAGGCGCATACACCTGCATATCTAAAACTTAATACAATTATGTCGGTACCAAACACGATCCTGACTCGCTGGGAATGCCACCAGAATATGATAATAGCTGTGAATGGCACAGACAGATCGGTGTGAAAGCGGTGTTGAACGGCAGAAGCATGAAAACCTACCTAATTGGCCCGGTTATGGCTTCGTCGGTGTCGCTTGGTGTTGCTGGCCAACTATCGGTGAGTTCCCAATCGAGATAGTTGCACGTTTTCGCACTCCATCTGATTGATCTCCCGCAGGGTATACATGCCCTGCGCAACGATACTCCACGATTTATTCGAGTAAGTGTCGTTGCAGATGACCTTGGAGACAAAGATGAAGAGGTGGTGGCCGGAAGAGCCGCGCACGGTGGGGAAACACGCTTTTAGGTGCTGCAGCAAGACAAGTGCCGCATAGGTGACGGACCGATGCAACTTTGTGGGATGGAGGGTGTGATAGATTGGGTTTGAAATGGTTTCCCGGAAGATTTACAGATAAGACAGGTAGGCGACCCGCCAAGTTAGTAAGTTGATTTTGCAGCCCGTGGGAAAACTTAAGTTAACTTGCGGCACGCCTGCCGAAAGGGGCAAGTTCCGCACAAGTTACTTTTCATAAGTTACTTTTTACGGACTCAATGGCGATCTGTCTTGATTTGGTGCATGAATCCCAGCTAAGATTCAGAAAACTTTATCTCATCCGGCAGCTTTCGATATTTGTATCACCCACAGAAGACACATACCGTGGTCAATCACACGGCCTCTTGTATCCAACTGGGTAGTCCCGCATTTCTGTCAGCAGTCTTCCTTTGCGCTATGCTTTCACTCGTTCTGTGGACTGCATGTGCCACAGTTACAATTGTTGCAGTGTATTTCCGTCAGAGTCATGGACACCAATTCTGTCGCTCCCTTCCATCCGGCCCACAGCGCCTCCCTATTGTAGGAAACCTGTTCGATATGCCAAGATCCAATGTCTGGGAGACATTTTCCAAGTGGAACAATATGTATGGTGAGAGTATTATTTCTCCACTGGTTGGGAGATTTAAGTTTTTCAGCACAATTTATGGTGAAAAATGTTGTTTGTTTTTCAGACATTTTCTCACCGAAAAAGGTAGTGAAAAACTCAAAACATTTTCACTATTTTGTGAGTTCGAAGTGAAAAGTTCAAAAGGAAGCTCAAAAGAGGTGAAAAAGATTTGAATTTTTCGCCACTTTTTTCAGTGAAAAATGTCTGAAAAACAAACAACATTTTTCACCATAAATTGTGCTGAAAATCTTGAATCTCCCAACCAGTGCTCTGTCCTCAATATCGCAAAACCTCACAAATCTTCAGGCGATCTTGTATATGGCAACGTCTTGGGTTGGTCCATCGTACTTCTCAATTCAGTGAAGTAATGTTGCTGCAACTCGCGACTCCGAGGCCCCAAGTCGACTCCACGAGTCGACTCTGAGTCGAGTCGAGTCAAGTCACGGATGTGACTTCGTGCGACTCGTAAGTCGAACCAAGTCGACTTGCCCCGACTTCGAGTGACTTCGAGTCGGTCTCAAAAGTCAGTTATGTACCTTTCATTGTGTACTCCTCAGAGGACTAACATAACATCGGGAAATCACGTTGAAAGTACAAACTGAAAGAAATTTATGTATATATATGTTCTCTCAATATTTACAGCCTTTATGCATGTTCAGGCTGGGAGTTGGGGGAGTTAATGAGTAAGTTCAATGCTTGCCTAGCTTGAGTAGGGGTTTCCAGTTCCCCAGCGGACACCCAACGCGAGAGAACAAGAGCCAACCCGAAGAAAAGCGCGAAACCAAACACGCACACCGACCCGCGAACACGGCGAACCCAGGGCCTGAAGATTGAGCAAGTGTGAAGCACAGACGAGACGATCGGTACAGCGGGTGTCAAAGGATGATGTATAATCCCCAAAGAGTCCTTGAGCCGCCGCATTGTTGCCAGTGTTATCGGAAATAATAATGATAATAGCCCGAACAAATCTAGGTTGAATAATGAATGTGATGTCGGAGTGGCAGCCAGCCCCGGTTGACGATGAAGAGGAGGACTGGCCTCGCAACATAGCCGCTGTGAGCGATGAACTCGAGTAACAGAACTCCAGGAGGTGATGGTAGCACTTACGGAGGGTTTTGAAATGGGGGCAGGAGGGAAATGTGTAGCTCAATTTTTTTGCATGTGGGTCTAATTGTATACCGCTCAGCTATCCAATTATGCACTCCCTGTTTTCCCATCGGTCTCAAAACATGGACAAAAAAAATCCGACTTTATCGACTCAAGTCGACTTGAGTCGACTTCGAGTGACTCCCTGGGCCGGAAGTCGAGTCAAGTCAAGTCGAATGACTTTTGAAGTTGACTCGCCAAGTCGTGACTCGACTTTTCGAGTCGCGGCAACATTACAGTGAAGGGGACAAGCGAGCTCCTGGAAAAACGAGGGTTGATTTATTCAGCTAGGCACCAATTTCCGCTCAACAATCTTACATTTTCCGATGCCGAAGGATCAGTGACCGCTAGTCCCCGCTGGCTCGGGGGCGCGCTAGAGCTCACAAGTGGAAGGCAGACGTCGAGGAACTTCGAAACGCGCCCTTTGATCACGTGAAAGAAGCCTTGGTAGATATCCGCTCTTATCACGTACATTCCACTCATCGTCGTTCAGGCCAACGGAACTGCCAGATCTTCCTTCGCCGAAAATTTGCTGCGCGAGTCCCCGGTGTCGTCAGAGAGCTCCACTGTGAACGAGGGTTTGATACGTGATACCGCAGCAATTGCATTGGGAGGTGAGCCACACGAACCTCCTTCTGTCTCTCACTAATACCTTACAGCTGCTTACGAGACAGTGAGGACCGAAGATATATTTTCCAAAGCCACACTCACGGCATTCCGTTAGACATTATCGGCGGACGGAGTTTTTATCCTCATGATGGCTGTGAATGCGGAGGTTCAACGCGTGGCGCAAGCGGAAATAGATTCCGTGGTTGGAATCGATCGATTGCCGGATTTCATCGACAGAGAGAGACTGCCGTATATCACAGCACTGATGAAGGAGACTATCCGTTTTCACTCTCCGTCCCCGACAGGCGAGTCGCTTTCCGCGACATCACATTCAACTCCTGAGATCGAGTTACAACCGAACAGGCATACCCCATGAACTCACCGACGACATTTATGAGGGCATGTACCTTCCTGCCGATTGTATGGTGATGGGAAATATCTGGGAAGCTCCATCCCTGCTCGCCGACTCTCCGAAATCCCTAACGCAACAATTACAGGCAAATTCTCTACGACCCGCTGATGTACCCTGACCCGCTGAAGTTCAATCCGAGCCGCTTCATATCTAAAGGAAAACTGGACATCAGCAAGAACGATCCGAGCCGCTTTGTATTTGGCTTCGGAAGGCAGTTAGTTGCTCGTGGATTGACCGTGCTCCTGAATTGACGGATTCTGTGACAGCACCTGCCCGGGGAGGCTGTTCACCGAAGACTCATTGTGGCTCATGATTGCCTAATTCTTCGCTGTCTTCTCGATATCCAGTCCTGAAGGCGCATCAACCAAGCCGCGGTTCTCTTCCGGAGCTATCTCGTAAGTTGCTCGGTAAAACAGAACTCTGTTCAATTCTAATTGGCAACGAGGCGTCCTCTGCCGTTTGACCACAAGATCGCGCCCAGGTCTCCCGCCGCACAAAATCTGGTCTCACACTTGCAAAATTCTTGGGCGATATGTATTCCTCAGTGTCTACCTGTCTTTTTTATTCCGGAAATGAGTTTGCACGTGATGTAAAAATGCCAGGGGAAATGCCTGTCTAGACGGGACCAGTGCGGAAACAGAGGACGTCGCCATATGCTGATACGGTGTCGTTGTCGTATCCGTATCATGCGTGTGATCGAAAATTGATTAATCTCGTCTTGTCATATAGGACGGTTCATATATCTGCAATCATCCATCTTTCACCACGCGGGCGCATCTTGTTACATATGATGTTGTTGCACGGCCACACCCCCCAGTTCCCCGACGTTCACGATGAATGTCTACTTGCCACGGGCGCAGACCCTGCCTTCCCAAACTGTCCACTTCCTCTATACCCTATTCCTCTTCACAAAATCCGATATAAAGACCACTGTGAGATCTGAAATGACCCATGTCCATGGGATTCTGACGCGTTAGTAGCTCATTCCTATTGTGAGTTTGCAACTCAGTCTCTTGTAACGGGATTGACTTCCATTTTGGATCATAGACTTTTCTTGCTGCCGCATCGGCACCTCTTGCCGGTCTCTCTCGCCTTCCCCACGTCACCTTTTGGATTTGGCTTCATCTCCTTCAATTCTGTTGTAATTAGAGCGGGAGAGCGAAATTAGAGCAAGAGGTAATTTAGTTTGCAATAGCACTGTTGGTGAAAAGACTGCTTTAGAGCAAACTGATGCTCTAGCAGGATACTACTACAGGCTTATATACTACTGAGAAATATATCTAGAATGTTCTACATGTATCTACTTGAACTGTCCATTAGTAATCACCTTATCAATCAATGCCCGATGGCCGAGCTGTCATCATTAATTCCAACACTCTCCCTCAGCGAGGCTATACCAAAAATTCCTATGCCCAAGATTGACCCATGCTTGACAGTTCCAGACTTTGTGGACCGGCCCAAATTGCCCTGCAACCCAATGTCCTACCGCCGCGACATGCTAATCACTGCATCAATTCCATCAATTGTTGTCGAAAGTTGTTTAGAAGGCAAAGTCGTTCGCGGATTCATTGGCTGTATCCTCGACAGTGTCAAAGACAAAATTTGCTTGGTCAGGTTCATTGTCGCGTGATGGACAGACACGGGCGATGTGACCTTTACCGCCGCATTTATGACAAATGGCATTCTTCCAATTATTTGTGGTGGAAGAAGTTGGCGTGGGAGAAGTCGGAGTGGAGCGGAATTTCCGGTTGTGGTAGTGATTGGCGACCATGGCCCGATCTGTATCAATTTCTCCATCGCGATTATTACGGCGACGTTCCTCAGTAAGGATGGAGGAGATGGTGGTTTTGGAATCAGGGGCTGTGCTTCCGGAAAGGGTGGACCGAACAAATGCATCCCAATCAGCAGGTAGGGAGCTGAGCAAGGCAACAGCAAAGTCTCCATCAGTGACTTCCTGTCCAAGTGATTTTAGCTCTCCCTGGAACTGGCGCATCAATTTGATGTGAGGTTCGAGAGGTTGATCAGCGGGAGCGCGGGTGCTGTAGAACTTGTGGCGGGCTAGCACAATTCCCATTTGACCTTTAAGCTCAAAAAGATGTGAGAGCATTTCCCATGCACTCAGAGCTTCGGTCTCTCCCTGGATGTGATGAACGACATCAGGGGCTACACGGAGTCGGATCGCGGATAGAGCGCGGCGATCGGCCTTTTTTCCACGCTGCCAATTTCTTGGCATCAGACTCGTCGGGGGCTCCGGATTCGGAATCGACATGATCATCGAGGCCGAGGTCGGTGAGGATGTCCAATATCTGAACTTTCCATGCAGCATAATTTTCACTGCTCTGGAGGGGTTCAATCCGATGAATGGATTGGCTTTCAGACATGTCGTCGGGTTATCGGTGACGTAACCGAGATCAGTTTGTGTTGTAATTAGAGCGGGAGAGCGAAATTAGAGCAAGAGGTAATTTAGTTTGCAATAGCACTGTTGGTGAAAAGACTGCTTTAGAGCAAACTGATGCTCTAGCAGGATACTACTACAGGCTTATATACTACTGAGAAATATATCTAGAATGTTCTACATGTATCTACTTCAACTGTCCATTAGTAATCACCTTATCAATCAATGCCCGATGGCCGAGCTGTCATCATTAATTCCAACAAATTCGATGTCTCGAATCAAACGCTTGATCCAGAGGAGGATTCTTTGAACAAGCGAGACCGCCCATTGCCTTCACGTCGCATCTCTCTCCCGCAGGCGATTATTCTGCGATGGCTTTTGGTCCCCGCATGCGCGCTGCTATCCATATGCTACAGCGTCGAAACTCTCTACTCCAGCCTTGCTTTGGTTTTTTTCACGATCATATACGATGAAATGGGGGCACACGGTGGCCACTGGCTCCTCAGAAACACAGTGAATGCGGTTGGGTTTGCCTCCTTCGAGTTCGGTGCAACCTTGACTGCAGGCAGGAAATTTCCATGACTGTTCCAACAATCTCGCTCATCATACACAGCGCATGACCCTCATGAACTCGATGGAATCGCAATCCTGTCGATAGCCATCAGCGCAGGAATCTTTGCGACAACTATTCATGCTCAGGACTTCAAAGACACGGAAGGCAGGGCAAATCACCTGGTTTATGACTAGAACCCGCTTCTGACACACACACAGGCGATCGGGCAATTGGCCGACGTACAATTCCCATTGTGCTTCCAACCATAGCGAGATACACGGTCATCGTGCCGTTGACCATATGGTCGGCCGGATTAGCTCTCGTGTGGAAGCTGGGGCCGATAGAGGCCACTGCCTTCATCTCGTTAGCGCTTTCAGTCGGAGGACGATACCTATCCTCGTCCACAGTTCACGCCGACCAAATCTCGTTTTATTGGTATAATGTGCGTGGTATCCAATAGCCAGTATCTCAAAGTTCAACCAACTGATCTCGACGGAGAAGGTGTGGCTTTCCACAGCGCATGCGCTGCCCGGGTATTACAGGCTGTTCAAGAGCGCATAAAAACTTGTCGTATTTCGAGTCAACCAATGATTACGATTGAAATGAAAATGAAAAGTAAATCCCCACAAGAGCGCGATGGACCGCTTCGACCCTTCACAGTCGGATCTCGAGCGCAGGGATTCCACCGAGATTGTGGAAGAAACAACCCAACCACATTTATTTGAGTGGAAGCGCGGTGCTATGGGCCGGCATTTAGGTACAGCGGACCTTGAATGAAATATGCACGCGGATGTAGTTGGCACGTCAAAATTGGCTCAAACGGCCTCAGCGCTGATTTTAAAAAGAGGGAAAGAGACAAAATTAATCGAAAATGGTGAAGCATGATTTATTCTGCCGAACTGCCGGCTAACCCGTTCCCCGGGTTATGTGCAATTGATCCCCGTCCCCGCCTTCCCTGTGTGAAAATCGTCCGTAAATAGTGCTATGCACTCCAGGAAATTCGGGAATTGGCGAAACCGGCAAAGTCACCGGCGGCATCACCAGCGGCATCTCATCGGAGCTTGAATTAACTTTTGACACCTGACGACACGCTCGCCCGCCACTTGCCCGCCATGCGCAAACATTATCGCCATCGTCGACCGACGAACCCGTTTGCCCTGGACACACATCGGCGAAGCATTTCAATGTCCTGTTTAGTGTCAATTTTGCCCTTGCGCCCACGGCCCGCCGCAGGATAGATACCGCCCCGCCCAGCGCTCTCGCCGTTCGCCTGCGCGGCTCTTGGCGAGCGCGGGGGAAGACTCGAGTGCAGCGCAGTCAATACACTGTTGCTATTAGCGCTCGTCGCACATCTTTGGGCCGGCCACCGCTTCAAAGTCCCTCAGGGGCTTTTACAGTTCATTTCATTTCAATTCCATTAGGACCATTACAGTGGTGCGCGCGGGCCCTGGGCCATGTGGCACTTTACTAATTACAGGGAGGTATCGCTGGCGTGGAGGTAAGCCCGCGAGGATTGGGGGATGGAGGCGGCGAGTGTGTTGCGAAGTCGGCCCAGGGGCTTGGTGAATTGAAACTCCGACATGTCATAAGCAAGGCCGGCGGTTGACCGCCGGCCACTTTTGATGCCGGTTTCACCAATTCCCGAAAGCTCTCATGCACTCTCAGTCCCAAGGTCCGGGTGTTGATCGAGTCCGAGAATCCGATCAGACTCCGCTGGCTCGAGAACACGTCTAGTCACCTCATCTTCTTCGTTTTGACACTATGTCCTGAAAACGACGGCCAGGCTGCATCGAAACATAGCGGTAAAGTTTCTTTCCCACGTTCGATCAGCAGTGTCACCCCGAAATCTCCAGTTTGGGGTCTCAATTCCCTCGGAAGATTCCGAATCCTTGTGCTTCTATTGCTGTGCGGCCTGACGGCACCTACCTGCAGTCTCCCCCACTACCATGGATCCTCCACAGAGCGAGAAGGGCACCCACGATCCAGAATCCCCAAATTCCCCTCCTCCGGAAGCGATCGTCATCCCCGATGGCGGCTTTGTGGCCTGGCGCACAATTTTCGGCGCGTGAGGACATTCCTTTGCCCAGTTTTCTGCTCTGCCACTGACCGTCTGCCGTAGATGGCTCGTCATGCTGAGCACCTTCGGGTAATGCGTCGGCGTCTTGTCTCACTGAATGATAGCATTGAATGACCATATCCCAGCTACGTCTATGCCTTCGGCGTCCAAGAAGGTGTTTTCCGCGCAGTGGTGTACATCCATAAATTAACCACTATTCATGAACCAGACTTTTATGTGCGGACGTATTTGAGAAACCATACTCCAAGCAGCATAGGGTGCATTCGCTATAGTATCGCGCCGTTCAGAGATCTGACCTCCTCCCAGGTGGATAGCCAGCATCCAGCTTACGATGCCGTTTCTCCTCGCGCCCGTTTCCGGAAAAACTATTTGACAACGGACACTTTCACGCGTTAGAGATTAGCGGCGGAGTGTTATTCACCTTCTCGTACGTCGTTTGGTTCGGAGTTATCGTGCCTCACCTCTTCGCAGTGTTTTCATGCTGTCCCTGGCAAAACCCAACCAATACTATCAGGTTTAGTTTCTGAACCCTCTTTATTAGTCGACTCTTATGTGTGATGTCCAGATCTTCCTCGCGTGGGTGATTGCTTGTGGCAGTCGAGGTTGAATCTGACTTATGATATGTAGCCAAGGCGTGGGCATGGGCGTAGGACTGGGCTTGACGTTCTTGCCTACCTTAGGAATCGTTGTTCATCACTTCAGACGCAAGAGGGGTCTTGCCTCTGGGATTGTACTGTCCGGTTCCTCCGTTGGTGCGACCATTTTCCCGATCAGTGAGTGCAAAGGCTCTTTCATCTGCATTTATTGACAGGCTCCCCGGCAGTGTTCAAGTACTTGCCTTATCTCATCTCCCGAGGACGCGCTAATGAGGATATGACAGCCACTTGGTCCCCAAGCTCGGTTTTGGAAAGACGATACGCGCCACGGCTGCCATCATACCTCCCTGCCTCGTCCTCGGCAACCTCCTCATGCGGACCCGTCTCCCGAGTAGGCGCAACAACCCAGCCGCACCCAGCGTCAACATTAAATCCTTCTTTTCTGACGTCGAATACATATGGGCGATGGCGGGGTAGGCTTTCGATGTATGAAACCGACACAATAGTCTAACCAGCGTGTGCCACAGACTCATGTTCTCTGCACTAGGTGTCTTCTTCCCAAGTACTATCGAATGAACTGCCCCAAGTGTACTGTACTCACGCGTTCTCAGTCATCTATATTCAACTGTTCAGCGTGCAACATCGGGTGGACAATACCCTTGCCTTTTATTCGGTGAGTACATGATTCAATTTCAACTGTTCAACCTCTCCCTTGAACTGATGCGCATACAGGTGGCCATGATGAACGTCTCCGGCGGCATCGTCCGGATTATCGCCACTCACCTCGGCGACGTCTACGGCCCCTTCAACGTTCAAATGACCTGCTCTTTCTGTTGCGGAGTCCTGGTTTGGGCAATGTTGGGAATGTACGTCGCCCATCCTTCTGGTCGTTCGTCCATTTCTGATCACCTACCCGGCGCAGTCACAACGGTGCCTCCTTGGTCGTAATCAGCATCCTATACGGCGCGTTCTCCGGGACATGTGAGTCATCCCTTTCCTTCCTTGTTGCCGAACTCGATGGTTCTGACCCACCTGAATCACCAGGGATTTCTCTCGGCTTCGCATGCATCGCCTCGCTTGCTCGAAGCCCAGAAGAAGTCGGGTCAGTGTGCTGCGCTGGCATCAATTATGACCTTCAACTTCAACTAACGTTGCACTCTAGGGCTCGCTCCGGCATCGCTCTGGCAGTCATGAGCCTAGGTGTCCTCGCCTCTGCTCCGATCCAAGGCGCCCTGCTGGGAAGCAATTTCACCTGGATCAAGGCCGTTGCGTTCTCTACGGTATCCTCACTTCCCATGATGAAGCCGCGTATCCGAGACTGACATGGCGGCAGACATTGATGTTCACCGGTGCGGCGTGTTCCGCGACCGCGCGTACGTTGTTGGCGCAGCGAAAATCCTCCCGGCGTGTATAGGAAGCGTCTGGAGATACGAGTTTGCATTTGACCGAGTACATAGCGATACCTCACCGTTCATTTCCCGATTTTCTTGAGCGTGTCAATGGACATGGGTCACAGCCAATGCAGGACTAAATACTGCATCTTGAATAAAATAGCTACAAATAGTTACAACTTGGCCTCGACGAGTGTGAACCCGGCCTGCAAGCCGCGAACCAGCTCAGGGTTCGAGAGAATCTCGAAATGGCCGCCCTCCAAAAAAACCACCCTCGGATTCTCGACACATTTCCGCGCACCCAGATCTGCCCATTCTCGCCGATGCTGCGGCGGCACCTCCAGCACCACGCCCGTCGATGCAATGTACACCTGCGCCACAGCCCGCACGGCTCGCGCCGACCCCAGCCACGCCGCCAGCGTAGCCATGAGATCCGCAGGCTCAACCCGGTCTGCCGCCATGCTGATGAGAAAATCGAAGACCGCGCCGAGATACCGCTCCATGACGCTGGTGTTTATCTTGGCAAAGTGGTTCGTGGGTTCGCCGCCGTAGAACGCCGCGAGCAACGTCTGGGTCTGTTTGCGTCTCTTCTGCGAGGTACCGTACCCATCGTTCCGCAGGAACGTCGCCGCGCTGTGGAACGAGTTCGTGATAAATGCCCGCCGGGTCCGCGGGTCGTCCAGAGGATACTCCTGATCTCCCTGAATGCCGATCTCGGGGCAGATGAGGAGAGACGGAAAGTGGTCGATGAATGCGAGTTGGATGACGGAGTCGCCGTGCGCCTCGAATATTCGCGCCAGTTCGACAAGCACGATGCTGGTGGCAGACACAGCGGCAAGACGATATGGACCCCGCGGTTGTTCCTCCTGAAATCGAAATACCACTCAACACCATCGTCATTTTCACCACAGGAATCACCCACCTTGATTTTTTCAAAGTAGAACTCCGCCTGCGCGGGTATCGAGTGCAGGGGTGCGTCGGGTGTGACCTGGATGGCCCAGAACCCCGTCGTGAAAAGGTTCTTCAGCTGGAAAAATCCGCGGATGCCCCCGCCAGCACCTGCACGATACCATAGTCAGCTCGGGTACGAGATAGAAATGAAACTCAGACTTGCTATGAAGCATGATGAGCGGCGGCTCTGTTCCCCCCTGCACCAGCTTGACAATCGTGTCTGCGCCATGACCCAGGTTCAATGTCGATGGACGATTGGGGATTCCAATTGGCATGAAGGCGGGTATCCTGTGCGAGGAATTCGAGCTTGACTGAGCGGAATTAGACTTGGTTATCAGACACACATGCAAAGGAAAGACTTCTACTTACATTTATTTACGTAATCGACCGCGACAATCGAGGTGCGTGGCGCGGAGTTTGCGCCGGCGACGGCACAGCAGCCAGACGTAGGTGCGAAGTCGCGTTTCCTTCTGATCAACTCTTGAGCTCAGTCTGAATTTCGACGTGATAATATCAGTGGCGTATCGATGGACAAACGCGGCGGGAGGATATCAAGGCGAGTGATGAACTCGGGATATGAGGCTATTGAGTGCCCACTGTTGGATGGTGCCCTCATCGATCCTTATCATGCTACTGCCGCCGCCGCATTGACATGTCATATCGTGAGCGAGGGCTAGAACATCGCCCGAGAGCGTCCATACCATACCACCTGTCTCTCTATTTCGGTCGTATTAGTAGTGGCTCCCACCTGCCGACTGTTTCTGGCAACGTTTCTCGCCCATGTGGTCAACTTGTCTGACCACGACCCCGCGATGGACGCCGGAGGGAAGCATGTGACCAAGAAGCATGTACCGGACAGGGACGGCGAGTTGAAGCGCGGGCGGTATCGTGGGGGAAAGAAGAGAACTGGTGATGGGGAAGGCAAAGAATAGAAGATGGGCTAATATGTGCAAATAAAGGCACCGTCACCTGACAGCACGAGTAAGTAATTGCAAGGAAAATGTAGGTTCGGAACAAGCCTGTCTCCGGTCCAGCGTGCCGGACTATCTCGGAGATGGAAAGGGCTGAATGGCTACCACTTTACGACCGTAATATGGCCACATCAAATACTGTACAATTTCATTCAATTCGGCACGGGTTGTGACCCGTGACCCAAAATACCGATTCGGCACTTCGGCAACCAACGAATTTTGGCATGACACCTCCAAAAATTCGGCATTCAAGACGAAAAATTTCGAAAATTCTGCCTTTTTTGCACCTCAGGGAGATTTAGCCCCAATGTCACGCATTTTACATTCGGCACTCAAGAGGTGGGCAGACAGAAAATGATGATATCATGCTCAGAAATCCAAGTGAGTGGCTGTGAGGGGGGGAGGGGGGGGTCCACGCGAGCGGTTGATCGCTCCGATGGCCCGCGGACCGATTTCCGAGCACTGCCGCTGCTTACACACACGGCTTGAAAACTTCACAAGTCTTTGCAAAAGCCCCGCGATAACTACAGTTGCCATTGAATTCACGATACACGAGCTCGCTTCTGCCTCGGTGCAGCTCCATTTGCCTTCTTCTTCCTCTTTCCCGCCACATTCGCCCTATCAAGACCCTCGTCCGGCCCAGCAACGTCTCTGAACACCGTCGGAATGCTCGCTTTCGGAATCCCAAGCGCCAGCTCCTCCGCCTCTTCAACCTCCATGCTCACCCACACCTCGTGTGGCAGCCTCGTTCCCCCGGGATTCAGTGGCGACGCGTACTCCGGATGAGCAATTGAGAGATGCTCAGGCATGTTGTAGCGCCATTGGGCGGGCTGGGAAGCGCCGGGTCGAGGTGCGTCAGGAAAGCAGAGTTTGCAGACAACGGGGACGTTGCGGCAAGGAGTTGATTTGGATCCCTGGTCGGCCGGCTTGTAGTTGAAGGCAGACACCAGGGCGCAGTTGGTCTCAACGTGAGTAGTTGGTCCTTTCTTTCGTATGTACACCGCGCACTCTGGTTTACCTGACGCCGCGCAGAACCCACAAGGAAGGCTTGGTCCGATCTGCAGAAAGATCAGACGAGAAGAAAATTGAGTGAGTCACATACCACGGCGCGCAGAACCTCCTTCAAACCGCGGATGGAGCGCAGGATGTGGGTCGAGATGTGGGTGCGCCAGTTGCCGGGGCGCTCGCCACATAGATGACAGGTACGTTGAACCTTGTCATCGTGCTGCTGGATCAGTTGTTGAGTTCCCTCTGCGCAGACGAGTGCAGGTTTTCCTACGTAGAGAATTAATAAATGGTATCGAATTTATGAATGACCAACCATTGTCAAAAGCGTAAGGAAATTCAGGAGCCTTCTTCACGCTTGCGAGATTTGTGAGTGGAATTTTCTGCGTGACCACGACGTCCCAGAGGAGCTCGCACACCGCGCCCATCGGGCCGTCGTCCAATTCCCATGAGCGGCCTTCGGAATTGATCTCGTACGTGCGTTCTCCGAGACAAGGAACAGCATCGACAGGCCGATGGTTAACGAGCTCAGTGAGGACGCCGGGGACTGAGACAATGACCACCTTCTTCGTGGTCTGCTTCGTTCCAGCAATGGCAGCATCCACCTTCAAGAATCCACCGTTCCAAATCCAAGACCACGGTGACTTGTCCTCAGCGTCGGAAGATGGCACATCTGAATAGGATTGTGATCGGAAAGACGCGCTCTCCGACTCTGGGAGCCGGTCGTTGAGGGTTGGGACCATCGTCAGGCTCAGTACTTGACCACTGAGCTTGACTTGGGCTTTCGGATTCCGGATCGTCGTGGCCAGGATGCTTCCATGGGAGATGTTATCCTCGTGGATGGCGGTGCAACGGAGGACGGCAAGGGAAAGGGTCTGGTCGGTACGAAGGAGGGTGAAGAATGGGTCGCCGACGATGAAGGTGTCGACACCCAGGATGGCCTCCGGATTGACGTCATCGCGCTTCTTGGCATTGACCTTTGTGTGGCCGCGGACACGTTTCAGGCGCTCGGTGGACTTGGGTTCGAAGTCCGCGTTGATAACGACACGACAAATGCGCTGTTTGTGGACCCATTTACCCTCAACGTTGAGGTAATCGTTTGGGTCAACACCGCGGCCAACGGGGAGCGCCAGCTCAGGGATCTCGTCCAGTGTGTCTTCAAATGGAATGCCGTCGCCTTCGTCCTCGAGATCATCGTTGTCGTTCGGCGCAGCAGAGGTTTCCATGAGGTTGATGATAGGGGGATGGGGAGGGATGGAGGAAGAGAGAGGCGAGGTCGAGAAGGGAGGCGAATTGGGTGTGCTGGTCGATGGGGCAGAAGAAGCAATAGCGGGAGTAGGAGCAGGAGTAGAAGGGGCCAGCGTATGCGTGATGGCAGAGGTGGACGTGGAGGAAGATGGTGTCGCGGTGGAGGTGGTCGATTTTTTTGCTGTAGTGATTATGGAACGGTCAACATCGGATTCGACACCGGGGTACTTGTCGTCCCCGAACGGACGCAGCATGTCGACCTTCTCGTCGTTGAAGATAGTCGCGTAGTCGTAAGAGTGTGCCGGGAAGTGTAGCTTTGCAAGGATCTGCTGCGCAGTTTTAGCTCCATCATCCCAAGCTGACGGAGCATGGCAGTTTGCAGCAATGGCGTCGCCCGTCCACGAAGCCATGTTGAGGTGGTCAACACCCTCGGCGCGACTCATGCTAATGCGTCGTTGACCCTGGTCCAAGTCGGGCTGGCGGAGGTACACCGATTGAAGATCGCAGGCATGACCCAGTCTCTCGATGGCTTGAGCGTAGCTCATCGCAGAGTTATGGCCACCGAGCATGCGCAGCTTCCCGAATAATTTCTCAAGCGGGTCGTCGCCAACCTGGAAGAGATAGAAGGGTTGAGTGGGGTCGAGCTGCTGTTGTTTGGCGAGGCAGAAGAAAGCGTTTTTGATCATCGATTGCGAGTCTCCGTACAATTGATTGGACATAAAGGTGAGACGATTGAGGCGGAAGAGGGTGAAGGTGAGATGGGCATAAGTGGAGAGGTGGGTCATCTGCTCAGTAAGCGACATATCCGGGGTGATGAAGGGCGCAAGGATGGATTTGAGTAGGAGGGCGAGAAGGCGAATGGAGTCGAGATCGGCGGCCGTGTCCGCACTGACTTGACCAAAATCATATGCGAGGAATTCAATGACAGCTTCCATGAGCTCAACCGCGCGCGGGACGTCTTGCGGATCATCTGGAAATAACAGTTTCTGCACCGAGTCTGCGGATTGGTCGGGGAAGACGTGCAAGGAACCGCGTGAGCACCGCCGGATTGATGATGCGGCCATTGCAGAGAGCCATCCCGGCAGCAGAGCGGATTAGGGTACAAATTCCTGTAGTAACGCGTCAAAAAAAAATGATGTATGTCACACAGATACTTACGCTTGAAGACGTGCTTGTAGTCGAAATCAAGCGTGATGCTGTGAAGGCCGGTAAAAATGTTCAGACCGGCCATGCTTGCCAGGGTTCCAAAGATGGGGGATCCGCTGGGGAGTTTATGTTTCACAAAAGTGTCGTATCCAGCGCGACGACGAGAAGATTCGCCGTCCGTAGCCCACGACCACGGCATGCCGACCTCATTTTTAGTGTTCTCAAGCCATGCCTCGGTGACGGTCTCGTAGATCAGCTTGGATTCCTCCGGACCGACAAACTTGCACGTAGGAAGAGCCAGGATGGGGTACGTCCCAGATTCGCCGAAGCAGGAAACAGAGACAACGGTCATCTCCTTGCCGAGGTGTACCTCCCCGGCTTTGATTTTCTCCGATATCTTCACGGCATCCATGTACGTCTTCAGCTGGAGGTTAACCTTGGCCGAGTGTCGGCCAACAGAGCCCACCGATGCTATTGTTGTGTCGGAAATGGTTCGCACGTTCCTCGAGTGCAACTTCATCGATCATGAAGCTGACGCCACGGAGCGGTTGTTGTACGGCAGCTGCTTTGCGCGGTCCAAGAACAACCTCACGGATATTGTGGATGATATCGGAGATGGAGATTGTGCCCACTGTCGGCATGACTTTTGTGAAGGCCATGTGGTTGCGTAGAGTGCGGAGGGAAGGAAGACCAAGACCGTGATTGACCGCATAGAGGAGTTTCCGTCCACCGAGGCGATAAACCATGAGTGCGATATCCAGTGTTCGTGAATCGAGGACCGGACGAGGACGGTAAACACCTTCGAGCGCCGATTGCATCATTCGCACGATGGCTGCAGGGCTTGATCCTCGACGCAGGCCGACACTGACAAGCTGGTGGAGCCGAGGTATGTCCATCCCTGCGACGGCATCCATAAAGCGCTTGTAGTCCGCAAGTTTACGAACGGCGGTAGCGAAGTTGCGCGCAGAATTTAAGCTCTGGAAAGTGAAATCAATATACGGCCACCAACGCGAAATGCGAGAGCTTACTTTCAAACACCACTTACGCACCTCCTCTGTTCTATCCACCAATAAACTTCGAATTTGACTCCAACTCAGGTAACGGTGGTTGACACGGGCATCTGCTTGAACGGCTAGATCGACAAGCCTCTGGACCTCGGCTGGGATCTTCGCACAATGGTTACAGCATCCGCCCAAACGTGCTTCGCCAGAACAAGTCTTTGAGAATGCGATGACCTTGGTGCCGCGGTCGTGGATTTCGACGTCGAATGAGAGGGAGCCGGGCTGTACTCCGATTCGGTGGAAAGGGAAGGTCTCCATGAATGGGCCGACGTCCACAGGCCAGTCGAGCGCACTGCCGGGGCATGTCTGAACTACCACCATCGGCGACGGCATGGGCGGAAAACTGGAGGGCAGTTCCGGGGGAACAGAGGAGGAGGGACCGTGCCTATCTTTGGTTAGCTGAATTCTCGGCATATACGGAGATAGTACTCACTGGAACTCAAACTCGTTGTCATCATCGTCCTCCTCATCTTCACGGTCATTTTGGTTCACAGAATTTGTGGAACAGGCAGGCGTATGTGCTTTGCGAGGGGATGGTACGGGGGGTGCAGTGGATGCTCGAGTGGAACGAGCGACACATTTGTCGCTGGCGCAATGGCTTTCCAAATTCACGAAATGATTGGGAACAGCAAGTGGGTGTCGAAAAGGCACCGAGGTCTTGACCCAGCTGTCGCAGATAAAGCATTGCAGCTCCCACATATCTCCTTTCCCCTTCCGAGTCTCCAATTCACCAGAATCATAACACTTTAAGTAGGTTTCACAGGGTGTGGGTGCGATGCGGGGTTGGGAGGCCACAGGTGTCGCAGGGGGTGAAGGGAGATAGTAATTAGCGGTACGAGAGTGTAGAGAGCTGTAGCCGGGATCGGGGATGGCGCCGAAGGTATTACGATTGATTGGAGTATTGTAGAGGAAAGATCTCGGGTAGAAACGGCCAATAGGGATGGGGGGAGCAGGAGAGGAAGAGTCGCGCGAGAGTTGAGTCGAAGTATGAGTTCCCGAGGATCCAGAGGGAGGTAAGAGCTGGGGGCCGGTTGAAGAAGGAAGAGGTATTGTCGAAATTGTTGGTGTTGCCGGCGGCGTGGGGAGTGAATTGAGCCCTGGAAGGGCGAAGAAGTCGGAGGATAGGAATGAGAAAGCCATTATAAATTCGTTAGGATGGGAGAAAAGATCGTGGACACGTCCCAGCGCGGCGGCACAAGGCGTCGAGGAGGAAGATGCGCTGGCTTGGTCGTGCTGACACACCGGACCAAGGACCGCATTCCGTGTACGATCAATTCGTCTGCGACACCAAATCTCAACACGTTGGAGCAAAACTGAAGACGTAGACCTATATAGAATAGATACTTATGGGGGGTTTCCCGTTTACAGCTCAAGAATACATTAAGAAATGAGGTGGCTAGACAAAAAGTGAATGAAACACGGTTAAGAAATCCAAATCAGGTTCGGACCGACTTCCGCAAGAGTCCGAAGCGGTGCATGATATCTCGGCTCTTTCGGCCGCCCACCTCTTGTCGGCACTGGGCAGTGTTGTCAGCAACGGCCTCTGGATTGGCTAAACAACAAGTAACCCAACGAGAACCCCAACCAGGATAAACCCGATAGACGCTAGTAGCTCATGTGTTCCCCAAGCAGTAGGACCAGTTGTACGGCGTCCTCCCTAGGAGGCCGTATGTCGTAGGTTGGGATGCGAGGTGGAACCCAGAACGAGTCGAAGAGGGTGTGATATCCACTCAGGTATACAACCCAGGGTGTGGATACAACCCATAGTACAATGTGGAGGAAGCAGGGCAGGGTAGAGACAATGCCTATGTCAAGCCAAGGTAGAAGCCTGAGATTAGACGAGGTAGAATCTACTGTACATGGAGATTCTACTGTGCTTATATAGGCTTCTAATAAATTAAAGCGATTGCGGTCAATCGCGATCAGTTCCTGTACCGCAGCATGAAGGAGTGTTAATGCTGATACTCCTAGACTCCTTTGTGTTGGTTTCTGTGGCGTCGGAGGACTTTAGGAGACCCAACGTTCGGGTTTCCTAATCCTGAATGTCATTGTATCCAGTAGTTCAAACCCCGATCGGTTTGCAACCACTCATGTATTTTGTGTACGCTTCTGTGTCAGCTGTTGGTGCGTCCGGGGACTGGGATCCGTCTGTACGGGTTCCTAGTCCCTAACGTCTTCTGTATCCCGTGGCGCAGACTCCCCGAGTCTGTGGCTTTAGAATCCGAGGCCGGGTTTCAACCGTGAGAAGGTCACGTGGTGGCGTCATGAGAGTCCCGTGCCGCTAAGACGTAGGTTCGGAACAAGCCGCCTTCTGATCACATGATATCCACGTGCTTCGCAGGGGAATTCAGAAGGGGCTTGTGCCAAGATGACCAAAAAGGGCAATGTGTTCAAACTGATCTCCTGCTTCAGGAAGTGCCCTGTTCCCTTTGACCCAAGTTGCTAGTTTGTACATTGGAAGTGCGAAAATGATCTGGCCTACTCAGAATGTTCATATATGTGCTCAGAGTCCCGGAGGATCCGCCGCTATCAAGGCTTGATGTCAAAAATTGAGAAGCTGAATTGCTTCTACCACACCCACCTAGGGGTGAATTAAAAATATCTGAGTAGACAGTCCACTTCATTTCATTTTATTGACCTGGAAACTACATTCACCCAAGGCAGATAGTGGGTATTATTATGCTGTAGGCCAGGAACATGAGGGAGGGGATATTTACACTGATATCACATTCATATTCAAGATCTTCATTTCACTTAAAAATATTCCTGGGGGCTAGTAGAATCTATCCCTGTTCCAAAATAACTCACTGGCCATTTTATTCCGGCTTAGCTCTCCAGTTCAAGGCAAGACAAGGTGGATGTCACACATGTCACGCAGTGTCACACACATCATCAATGGACATAAATATATTTCCTGCATGAAGAAAGAAGTTTTGGATAGAAAACTTGGTGGGAGACTTTCTGTAAATTGTTCTCCGAGTCCATCGAGCCCATAAAATCAACAGAATTCGAAATGAACTTGTTTTGCCTGATGAAAATTGGAAGTGCATTCACCTGTGCAAAGATCAGATTCATTCCAATAGTGATGGGTCATTGGCTCAATCTTAGTTGCCAGGTGTCTTTTAGGACATCTAATAAACATTTTCTCAGGCAAGACTATGAGGATCCGAGTTGAAATGGTGGAGAAAACCCAGTTTGAACACATCACCCTTTTTTGGCAGTTTGTACCAAGCCTCTCTCCGAGAATCACCGGCTCGCCGGTGCAGAGAGAGGGTTGCTCCGAACCTAGCTAAGACGTGTCTGTATCCATACAGATGTGTCACGAGAAAAAGTAGAACCCGGGCGATTCATGACAGCCGTGACCCGTGACTGAGACCAAAATTCATCGCGGCACAGGGGGTGCATGATGCGTGACCACCAAATTGAATGAAATTCTACAGTAATTCTGAGTCTGTAGAATCGCTCCCACACTTGGCTAGCTACAAATTGACAATACCTGGCTTTGGACCTAGGAGTTGTTAAGGATAGGGGTTTTGGGTGTGAGCGGTGAGGCGGAGTTAATCGGCCCCCACGGCATTCAAGCTGCATTCGGGCTGCATTCAAGATGTCAGCCAGATGCCAGCGGTGGGGTTTATATGCCACTGTGGCATGGAATGGGTTGGGAACTTATGCTTGTTTATACTGGACTCTGTACTATGGCGACAAACAACATTCATTGTGTTCGGGATTTGGTCTGGCGGCATCTGGGCTGGATGGCAAATTTTAAGAAGAGTTTGACGCGGTTTCTGAGGCAGAACGCAAAGAACACATCCCCCTTTTTCTTGGTCTTGGCATAAGCCCCTTCTCAGAATTCCCTGCAAAGCACGTGAATGTCGTGTGAGCTGAGAACGGCAGCTTGAATCATTAAGGCTCCAACCATTTCGTTTTTGTTTATGGCCAAGGCTAAACTAAACGAAACGGAAGGGGAACCGTTGTAAAAAGTTTAAACAGTTTATAAACAGTATCTTTTGCTGATATTTGATGCTGACCTGGAATAGTCAGTGTGAGTTCATAAAAACCCAGAATTTCATTTGCTGGAAGGCCGGCCTGATGGATAACAGGGTGGTGAGGAAGAATGGGGTGAAATACCTCTGGACATCATGTGCCGGCCCACCATGAATTTATGAATCCGAGAAACTGGGTGCCTACCAAGGGCTGAAGGGCGAGCATCGCTGTGCACTGGGTTGTATGTGGCTCCAAACACCCCTACACTTTCCAAAAATCCCACTCTTGTGCCTTGGAAGGGGGCTGTCCTCTAGTAACCGTTTAACCATTTATAAACCATTTATTAATTATTTGCAGGGGTCTCTAAACTAAACCAAAATTTAAACGGTTATTTCCGTTTAAAACATTTATAAACAAAAACTATTGGAGCCTTAGTTCCATTCAGCTGAGTTAAGCCAGAAACAATACCTCATGGGGACCGACTGAAAGTGTGCCAAGTGCCCCAACACAACGAACACAGATCAAACGACCTCAAAGGTCCAGCCTCTGTCTTCACTCCACTCCGAAGGAGGTATCCATGTTCGAGTAAAGCACTCCACACCTCTCTCTCTTTATAAAATTACGAAGCCATTTCAAACTCCACCCATCAATTAACCTGCACTTATCGATTGTGCGCTAATTCGGGTGCTTATCTCTCAGCCGAAGTGGTGGGCCGCAAAGCGGCCCACCATGCTCTTGTAATGAGATAAAGTGGGCATCATCCGTCGTGGGTCATGGTATGTGTCGTTCGATTACATATCACCATCACATTAATTTTTCGAGGATCCCGGAAACAAGTAGTCAGGAGATTCGGTTTTGGGGACATTCATAAGAAATTGGGAATCATCAGTGATCACATCCCAGCGGTGGCTATGACAACCTCAGTTGCCATGCATTGGACTTTGAACATTCATTTATAGGATTAACAAGTGGTCGCCAGTGCTTCATGCCAGCTCCCACTTGCTTCTGTCACCTGACCGCATAAAGCTTGATTCTGGTGATCGAAATGTACATATGGATGCCAAGTGGTCTACGGCGCCCTGTCTTGTCTCTCTGTTTTTAAGGGCTATGTATGTCACTTACTTCTAGCTCCGTTTTACTGCCCCGGGCTTGCGCCGGGTTTGAATATTTTCTGTTTGAGAACTTTGTTGTGTCCTCGTTTGCGGGGATCAACCAACGATGCCACACTCAGACTCATACTCGTCGGCTAGCACGGATGAGTTGTGCCAGTGTGGCGTGAGTGTTGTGCCAGTGTGGCACACATACACACGGCCTATGCCACTCTCAAACATTATTTCTGCAGTGAGGCTGCTCACTTGTTTCGGCTCTCCAAAAAGTCCAAAAACACTCTAAGTATTTATTTTATTTGAATGATTCGGAAGGTCAATTGTTGATCAATATACATAGAAATATGTACGTGGAAGTGAAGTGTACATTACTTAGAAAGAGGAAAAGTCAGACACATGTCCACACTTGTCTACCTGAACAATTCAACAGAAATTGCTAGTAGATGCGAGGCTTGGGTGAAAAGAGATGAGAATTGATGTGACAGATGTAAATTTGAGCAGGAAAGGAATTGTATTCAGTTAGCGTACATATAGCGGCGTACACTATACAGTACACATAATACATAGTTATTTGTACTGTCTCGCCAATTCGCGCAACTGCGCCGCTGAACACATGTGCACCCAATTTGCACCCTTGTGTCTGCCCCCGGCCCTCCCAAGAAAAATCGGGCACATTTCAAGCATGCCCAGATCCACATCTGACACATTCCACCTCAAAGCACTGGCAAGCTGCCACCTTTTGTGTGCACCCTGCCGCGGCATGGTTCCCTGCACTCAGAGTATGACCAGCACGCTACAACGAGGGATGGATGTACTCACTTTTTCCGCATAGCTGCTATGATGAGCTGAATGGGCGGGGCCGGCGTGAGCTGGTCAGTAATAGCTGAACTGAGACGAAGCACAGACACACACCTCTGCGCTTCCATACAGTACTGGCTGCATCCCAAAGACGGTTCCACGCGGTTGGGGCAGGTGTAGGAGACTGAGTGCTGCCGGGGTCGATGACAGGTGTGACGGGGAGGACGAGAGAGGAAAGAAGCAGCAAAACAAAATGGGAATCACTGACCAGCATTTGCAGATCGCGATGGTGGATCCCATGTAAGCAAGAATGGCGTGTTTCATTTGACTCGCACCACACTGGTACAACTCATGCAATTTAGCTGACAGGTGTGAGTGTGGGTGTGGCGTTGTTGATACATTCCCCTCGTTTGCTAGTTTGGAACATTGAAACAACACTTGTCGATCAGTAAACTTCAAGCGAGTACATGCTGGGAGGAAGGTAGAACTCACCCCTTGCATTATAGCTGTGGACTGATTGGCGCTGAAGGCGGCATGTGAATGACAGCATTCGGAGGAATTTGGAAGGGGAGAGTGGAGCTGTCGATGCCAAAGTGGGCTGTGCATTGACCGAGAGACAGCAAAGTTTAACATTGATGTGCCAAAGATTTGGGGGTGATAAACCAAAAGAGGGCGTGAGAAGGCTTCAGACATGGATAATTTTATAAAGAGAGAGATTTAGATTAACCGTTCTTTAATGAAATGCTTCGAGATTCTTTGTATGTGTTTCACTGGTTGGGAGATTCAAGATTTTCAGCACAATTTATGGTGAAAAAATGTTGTTTGTTTTTCAGACATTTTTCACTGAGAAAAGTGGTGAATAATTCAAATCTTTTTCACCTCTTTTGAGCTTCCTTTGAATTTTTCACCTTGAACTCACAAAATAGTGAAAATGTTTTGAGTTTTTCACTACCTTTTTCAGTGAAAAATGTCTGAAAAACAAACAACATTTTTCACTATAAACTGTGCTGAAAAACTTGAATCTCCCAACCAGTGTTTGTGTTTTTCTCCATTTGTTGTATTTCCTTTCGTCCATCTCCAGTGCCTGTCCGCGTCTATCTCCTTTCGTTTTCATAGTATTCCCTGAGGAATCCCATGCGGCTCAGCAGCTGACTTATGCGCAGCTCTTTCTCAACAGGAGGCAGTTGGTGCTTCCTGCGGCACAGCCTAATTTGATAGTCATCGCGCCGGCGGCCATGCAATCCTCCCCCCTCGAGTCGAGATATAAAAAGGCTGCACTTTCTTGCGTTCAGACGCGTAATCTTTTGCCGATCCTCAAATTTGCTGGGCAACATCTGGGATCAATTCCGGGCAGGTATGTTCTGTCAACACTGCTTGCTACTGAGAACCTTGGTCTACTCTCGGTCAAATCAAAACTGTTGGTGTCTTCATTTATCCAGTCTCCTTTTGTCTTTCTCTGGTGGCCCTCCTGTGTATCTCCTTTCATTCTTGATTTCTTGCATTTTTGACACTATCGTTCGAGTCCCATGGCCAACTACAATCACATTCTCAATTCGGTTTCTGTGACTCTGGAACTACTGCAATATATTGATCCTGTGGAAAGACTGTGAACTGTCGAACGATCAGCACGCTTTGGGACATCACACACATAGAGATGAGTCTCGTGAATGTATAGTCCACAAGAAATGCTTCATTTGTATGTAACCTTCTCACTGTGCCGCAGAACACTACTCTTTTTCACACTGCGGCCGTGTCTGGCTTCTCGCTGTATAAAACCACTGATATTCTCCGCCTTTCTGTCAGTAACTTCTCCCTTTCCCTTCCAACTTCCGCCTTTCCCCGCATTGTTCCACCCTTTGTTGTCGGCCAGATTCCCGCCAAATCTGCAAACACTTGAATCACTAGTCCGCTATCTATTTCTGTGTGCTCATAAGCAAACCAAATGTCGTGGTTTACTTGCCTTTTGATTCAAATTTTTTGTGAGGACTTTCATACCTCAGTGCTTAGTTTCGAAACAGTTTTGCTCTCCATGGCTCCTATGACCACTTCTCTCCTGTTAATATGTGGATTGTTCTGCATGCACATTTAACCATGACTACTATACTGATAGTTATCATAACCTCCTCCCCGACATCATACCCCCGTCACGCCTTTCTTTTGTTCTGCAGATTTCTATAAATTTCTTTGCTTCATTCATCTTCGATGCCAGAGCACAGTGGAGGCCTGTCTTGTTACGGGTTAATCTGTCTCGATCATTTGTTTACTTTATTTTTAGAGCCAATAGTAAAGGTCTGAGACAAGGCTGACACGAGCCACAAGCGGCTCAGCCTTGTCGGAGGATAAGGAAGTGTGGCGGGAATCAGATGGTCGTGATGCGAACATGATCCTATTACTCTGCTCCTTCTGGTCGCCACGACCCCCGATTTCCATTGCGCTCTTTTCTCTGCCCGCCCTACCGCTTTCCCTTTCATCTTTAGTACATGGTAGTTTGGGTTGCGCCTTCAGCGCTTGTCCTGGCTTCTCCGGACCCCATATCCACACATTCAGAGCCTCTCTTCCGCTCAGTGCCGTATGTCGCCCCGAGACACGCAGACCGCTTCGCATATATAGCGCGCCCCGACATTCGCTGGCACAGCATCCCCGCGAGCGGCCGAGCAGAAGAGCCTATGGCTCTTCCCCCCACCCCATATTCCTTTTCCCACTCAGACAAGGAATCCGGCCTTTTCTTTCCCTTTCTTTCCACGAGTCGCTGGCGAGCCTTCTCCCTTATCGGCTAATGCGCGTGAGCCCCGGAATCTTCCGGTACACGTGACCGCGATTGATGCCAACAGCTCCCTTTTTTTTTCTGCGTCCTCTTCCCATATAGGCCCTTGGCGATGCTTCAAGAATATGCCCGTCTGTACACTGCTCTTTTGCGCCACTCTCCCGCCTCCGCTGGTCCCAAAATTAGTGCGCCCCGACATCTTGCGGAAGTATCCCCTGCCTCCGTGATGCTATAGAGTGCGAAAAAGTGCATTTTGGACGAAATTGCTCGAGATGACATCTGTAGTGTTCAGTATCCCTCTCAGCCGACGTTCCACCCTTCCCGCCTTCCCCTCCCGGCGCTCAGCAAGGTCCCCCGCATCACCGTCGAGCTGGGTGTCGTGAAATACGGTATTTATTGCTAAGAGGCGCATTTGGGCCCGTTGGTCCTATCTGATGCTGCCGCTCGACACTCTTGGATACCGTAGATCCTCCCCGATTCTCCGAACTCAAGTTCTCAAGTGCGTTGTTGTGCTCAGCTTCTTGGCTTCTGTTTGGCTCTCGTGTCCACAAAATCTTGAGGTGTCAAGCTACCTCGAGTCGCAAACCTTCACTTCAAAGCCTCAAGCTGCAATTCGCAAGACCTTCAAGCTTTAAAAACCCGTACGCATGACTCGCGGTAGAAGCGTAGCGCATTCTCGACGATATTCCAAAGGTTTTCGATGTGCTGCCGACGAACCGGGATCAGGTGTGTGTGTTTTGCCCTACCCTCTGCTTAATTCCATTAATCTGAAGGTTAGATGCTACGGATTGTGTGCGTTGGACACGACTGGCGGAATTGAGTTGCCGCTTCGGCAGATTGTCCGACGACATGTACAGTCCTCCTTGTGAATATATTCATTCTCCATCGAGTATCGTGAGCATTGTCCCGGAACAAATGTATCATGAGTAGAGTTCTGACAGTTATAAAGCCAGGATGAGCTATGGTACCGTGCAGATGCTGCCGAATGCAATTCTGGCCGTTCAAATCAGCCAGATGTGTTCTGTTTGAGTCCTCGTGCTGACCATCGCGTCGCAACGGCCACTCTGTCACCCTGACCTTTTTCATCTTCTCGGATTTTTTGGCGACTTCAAATCGCTCGCAGTCACTTTGGCGCCGTCTGGGATCGCGTCCATCAGCTTGAAACCGGACTGGGGACATGGCAAAAGACTGTCACTGTCAATTGACATTTGCCTGCGAGCTCACCAATACTTGGACTTAAAGCCGTCGAACGGGCTCTATTCGATTTCTATACCACTTTCTGGAACGCTCTCCCCTCCGTTTTCTGGCTCAATTTAAATCTCCAACATACCTGTCCCGTACATATCCACCTCTTAACGAGCCAGCAAGCGAACATTTCAGACATCTATTGAGAAGTCCTGCGCCGTGCCTGCAGCGGTAAAATACGTGCGTTAAAAATCCTGTCATGTTATTTAGTGCTATGCAGAGATATTCATCATGCCGCGGTTCTAGTCGGTGTGCTTCCCCCTTGCGCCAGCAGCTCCTCAACCCCAGATGGAAGAACTACCTTCGGCTTCAGCAGGACAGATCTCGTCCACGCTCCGTCGACTTTATCCGACCGGGACAGCCCGAGCTCGCACGTACACAACACCGCTTCACTCGCCTGTCCCGCGCCATCGACAACATCCACCATTGTCTCCGCATCGAATGGAACTCCCGGTGCCGCGGAGAGAGTCTTGAGCTCGCACGCCGTCACCTCCGTCCCCACCGCCTTGTTAAGCCCGAGCGCCAGCCGCACCAGTGCAGCAATGCGGTCCGGGAAGCGCTTCGCGATCAGGGCATGCAGTGCCGCAGAGCTGCTCTTGAAGCCCGCCGTGAGGAGTACGTTCACGAACGCGTCGACGAAGTAGTCGCCCAGCTCCGGAGTGCCGTGGATGAGCTCCTGTACGTGCGCGTGCGTGAGGGCCCGCCACCGCCCCGCGGCGACCTGGTCTTGGGATGCGCGCACGCGCTGGTAGATGTCCGCGAGCAGCTGCTCGTCCTCAGGGTCCTCGAAGAACCACGACGCGCTCATCCACCGCGCGTACTCGATCATCCCGCACTGGAATGCGAGGCGCACGAGGGCGGGGTCGTCGTGGTGGTCTGAGCTGCGCAAAATATCGACCAACCCGTGTCCCAGAATCTCCGTTGCGCGCTCGTGCACCTCGTCCATCTCCTCCGAGTCTGATTCTGTGGCCGCGTCCGGATTCTTCTCCTCAAACTCGAACGAATCCGCGAGAAAAGCGGCGGTCTCCCTGATCTCCGTGTTGAGCGCTTGAACCAGCACCAGGACCGCCTGATCCGTCAACCGATCCTCGCCCTGGAGGCGCGTCTGCGCATCCGCCAGATCGGCCGTCTTTGCCGCCAGTTCTTCCAGCACGTCCCGTTGTTCCGTCTCCAACCGCGTCTTCTCCGCGATCAACTCCCTCGCCTCTACCTCGCGCCGCGTCAACGCCGCCTCCAACACGCGTTTCCCCTCCCTCGCCTCCTCCAGCTCACCCTCCGCGCCCCGCAGCTGGCCCTCCAGCGCCTCGACCTCGTGCGTGAGTCCCTCGACTCGATCCCGCGCGTCCTCCTTCGCGGCCTCCACGGAGCGATGGAGCGACGCCATCTCCGTGTCTTTGCTCTCTATCGCCTTCCGGAGCACGAGAAGATCTTCCTGCGCCCTTTTGGTGGTGTATTTTGAGCGCCGGAACGCCTTAGCGAGGTAGCCCAGTGCGAGCGTCATGGTGAGGATGCTGATGCGGTAGAAAGCTGTTGCCGTGGAGGTCGTCGACGTGGTGGTGGTGGTGAGAGCACTGAACATGGAGAGGGGAGATGGGGCCCGCGTGGCATTGGCCCGCGATGATGATAGCCCATGGCCAGGCGAACATGAGGCGGGAGCGTGTTAGTCAGCATCGACAATCGCATCGCTGCAGCGTGGTGAGGTGGGGCAGTCCCCGCCCGGGCATTTGCCACGAGGATGATGGTGCTGATGTATTTTGAGGGCAGGCTAATTAAGGTACCGGTTACCGCAATGTCAGGCTTTCATCAGTGCGCTTGATCATGTTGATGTTGGTATGCGTTGTTCACTTTCGGCCTTCGTGAAGCGACGCGCAGATTTTCAGATTTTATCCCCCTGTCGTATGTTGATGCGGCGCAGAGCTCCAACTTACACTGTTGTTACCTCAACGAGCGATGCAGGGGTAAAAAACATCTGTAAATTTGTGGTTGCCCACTGACTTTATCGCACCAGCTGGAGCGCCGAGCCGTGGGGATAATTCAAACTTCAATATACGCGACGAAGACTGAAATTTTAGATGCCGGATTCATAGATAGAGACGGTAACCGCCCAAAAATCGGTCGGCCTCGTTGGAGGCTCAACTAAGTACAGATACTTTCAAAGTTTAATCGATTCCTCATCGAGCACCTATTCCCTCAAGGTAAGAAGCTCTTACTCGATCCTAGATTCGCTGAACCCGTTCCAGGTTACCCAACGTAAGGATGTTTTAATAAATGTACAATTTTAAGTAGGTGTGTGGATTGTCACCTCCACGAACTATGGATGATTAGATTCAAGCTTCGCTACACGGGGCAAGCCTCTTTATTCCGAGGGCGTATAGCCGACACCCGCCCGTGTTCTCAAACGTCCACCCTCGGGGGTTGGAGCTGCGCGGCAGATGCTCGTACCCGTACCCCGTGTACGGATCGTAGCGCACGGATACTTCGTACACGGTCGCATACGGGCAGCCATCGTATTCACCGCCCACCGCATTCGGACACTCGAAATAGCCACACTCAGTGCAAGGTTCGTAGGCCGGCGAAAGCTGACGACCATCCCGGACGCTGGTCGTCGTCGCATCGGCGGTGTAGTCCTCCAGTGTGGGTCCCGAGGGTGGCATGGTCGCATATGGGCATCCATCGTATTTTCCTCCCGCCGCATTGGGACACTGGAAATAGCCACAGTCTGGGCAGGGGCCGTAGGACTGCGAAAGCTGAGGGCCATGGATGCTGGCCATCGTCCCATCGGCGCTATAGTCCTCGAGCGTTGGTGCAGAGGGTGGCACGGACTCGATGACACTATGGATGGGAGGGGATAGTATCGAGGAGCTACAAGGGATTAATCCAAGCTTCAGAGACCGTTCGATGTTGAAGCAAAATATGAAGACACACCTGCTTGGTAGGATACATTTCCCCCGTCACGCTCCACCGTTTCTCCTGCTCGTGACTCGGCGGCGGCAGCGCATGCTTTGGATACACGTCGGTGCTGCCCGACTTGGGTGGAAAGCGAAACTGGAGGAGGTCATTGTACAGAGCCTGGTCGGCGGCGCACTGGGTGGCATGAGAATATTGATGCGGATACAGATGGATGTATAATGACTGACCGCCCAATATTCCTCCAACTTCTCCGACCGGTCGTTGCCATTGAGGCGATCATGAGTGCGCGGCATTGCGCTAGGTGCGATCATTTGGGTATTCTCCTTGTCCAAATTTCTGAGTGACGACATTGGATGGACGGTGCTTTTGGAATTCAGCCAACGATATGGTCCTGTGGCACGTCGCAAGCTTGAAGCAGCTGACTTATCTGAGAGGGCTCAGGGATGGACAGAGGAATCGCAGAATTCGCGATGGGGTGGTGAGAGAAGGACCAAGAGTGGCGGTTTGTTTGTCTGTTTCCTGTGGCGCAAAGTGGCAAAGGAAAGGACCAAGCGTTGATCAATCGGGGCTTTCAAAGTCGCGCCCACGTGATCGCGACGCGGGTTGCCGTTTTTCCCTTGATCGTGCAACAATTCACATTATATTTAGATCTGCGAGTATTCTAGGAAAGAAACACAGCTAATAAGCTAACAGTCGGGTGATTAAATCATTCTCGGCGTACGAGTATGGTAATACGTGCAAGTAATTAGGATAGAGGTAGTAAGTACGAGGGGAAGGGGAAAGAAAAGACGAAATCAAAGAAATAGAAAGCTTCACGCTTTTCCGCTGCGGATTATATCCGCCGCCTGGTCGATATAAGTATATAATTCGGCATGCAAAAGAGAGAAAACGTACACGCTCCCCAATCATATACACCGTTGACGACTGTGAAAAGTTAATGACTTGCAATTTCACGGAGATACAACTTTCACTCCTCACCAGGTGAGCGCTCACGGGGAACGGAATAATCGACGCATCTTCAACAAGTGGGTAAGTTTCAAGTCCGCGTTTGCCATCATGACCATTGTCTTACCTGCAACTCGCACGTTCGCTGTCCCATAAACCTTCAGCGAAGTGTCGACCACGCCTCCCAGGCCCTGCGGCATCATCGACAACGACCCCACTTCGTGGTTGTCACTTGCGACTACCCCCCGCAGCCACCCCTCGATATCCGCGTCCGTCGTCTTGTCGGCGCCAGGCTCGAATTCCCCTGCGTAAATGCTGTCCAGGGGCGGTGCGACAAGCATCCGGCGCGCGAGTTTGATCCCCCCGACCTGAGCGGCGACGTCCAGCGGGTGCGCCCAATACGCCGGGTCGACAGCGGGCGGTGTGAGTGGGTTCGCTGACACTATGTGCGTGCGCCCCCCCCAAAAGGGGTGCATACAGCACCGAGCTGATCGCCGTGTAGTTACGCGCAAGGCGCGCGCTGAATGCAGTGGGACCAGAGTATCCCGGCTCTGTGGTACAACAAGTCGAGTTTCAGCCACAAAACTATGGCCATGAGACACAAGTCTCTCCGCACCGGCATTCATCTCCAGCGGGAGTTCCTTGTTTCGCTTGTACAGCGAAAGTGCGATGTGATGTTGAGCGGCGATTCCCTTCGCGAGGGCGTGGTTACCGTTGGAAAACTGCGTGGCGAAGTGTGTGAGGTTCGCCTCTGCCTGGGCGATTAGTGCCTTGAGCTGCGCCCGAGTGAAAACATCAGATGGTGCGGCGATACTGAGAGACCGTGGGGCAGCGGAGTACAGTCCTAAAATTGACTGCAATCAACTAACTGAGCTCCGGACGAGAGTACTATGGTTACCGGTGCGGTTCTTGAACCAAAGCGCCGGCTGCTCCGCCCGCAAACGGGGGATTGAGCAGTAGTACGTCCTTGGTCAGGCTAAAGTGTGATGCATCAGGCACCGCGTACTCAACCATTGGGCAACATACGTTACGTTAGTGAATGCATTGGCCCAGCTGTGGACGTGATCTATAAGTTGAGCTGAGCTCATTGAACACTATTTAAGAGGTGTTCAGAGCTCACCGGCAAAATTCTCGCCGACGGTGGGGAGGTCCAGGACCGGCGTAATACCTGCACTCTTCAAAATCCTGTCGAATGACCATGTCAGTTTGATCACTCAAAAAACTGAAACGAGTTATCGGTACGTGGAATTCCCAACGCCAGACAGCTCTAAAACCTTCGGGCTGCCAATCGTTCCGGCAGACAGGATAACCTCCTTGGAAACGCCAACCGTGTTGGTCTGATTATTCACGAGATATTCGACACCGGTTGCAGTGAGTTTGCTGGACCCGGAGCCCTTCGCCCAGAGAATGCGGGACACAGTCGCGTTGGTAATCACCACCAGATTCGGCCTTCCTGAGAAAGGGGTGTAGTATGCGCATGCAGCCGAGCACCTGTGTATCACTCAACTCAGCCGACACTTCCGAAGGTCACCAAGTGAGACCGTACCGCGTGTTATTCGCCGCGTCCAACGAATTGGGCGCGATTCCAACTGCATGTGGATCCCATTCGCGAGGTCGGGCGACGCAGGAAACCCAAGCCCCTCCGCCGCACGCCTCCACAGAGCGCGGACTGCACGAAGAAGAAGTTCGGGAAGCCGACCTTGACGCGCCCAGCAAAGCCGTGCACAGACGATAGGAAACGTGCGCCACTCGCGGATTGGAACCCATTGGGCGGCGTGAAGATCTCGGACTTTTGAAGAACGGGAGCAGGCCCGACCAGGTCCATGTGCTGTCGTTGTTGAGCTGCCCCCAGGCGTCATATTGCTCTTTCTCCGCGCGGGGCTGGGGTGCGTTTCCTTAGAATGCAAGCGCGGGGGTTGTGACGAGGGGAACGTACAAATATCATGCTATTGATGATGGTGCTCCCGCCAAGGGCCTTCCCGGCGTTCACTGTGAGGGTACGACCATTGAGGTGCGTCTGTGGGACGGTTGCGTAGGCCTAACAACATTTGATGAGCTTGAGAACAATTTAAATCGTGCCGGGTATAGCTACCCAGTTGAGCGTCGTGAACGATATCCCAGTTCCGATGAGGCCTGGGACAAACACCTGGACCCACCAGTCTGAGCTAATGGCGAAGACGGAACGATGAAATGTTACCTCCTGCAGTCCCTCCGCATTGAAGCCGGCCTCTAGAACGGCGACAGTGACGTCTTTGTCCTCGGTGAGCCGGCTGGCGACTGTCAGACCTCTGCAGAGTAATCAGAAAACATCGAAGGCGACTGGCGGTCGAGAACGCACGCAGTCCCGCCTCCGACGACGACATAATCGTATGTAGGAGTCGACACCGCTTGTGTAGTAACAATGGCGAACGCGAGATGTAGAATGGCGGCCCTCATTGTGCTCTGGACGGCTGTGGATTTGCACCCAGCGCGGTCCATTTTATACGGAACCGTTCATCTGATAGGTCACCGTCGGCGGTTTCGACAAAACCACTCACCATTGGGCGCAGAGTATGTTGGCGTTCTAGCTCCCGTTCTCTGCATTTCGGACTATTATTGGGCGGCGGCGCTATTTTCGGTGTTTCAAGGTGTCGCCCTTTATGGTATTTTTCCAAACGGGGCGGGACGTCCAATGTGTATGAGCGGGTGCCTGGCGATGAGAGCTTGTTATACACGAGCCTACCAGAAACATTTTTATGCAGCTATTGGTCAATAGAACGCAGAGCGAACGAAGTTCAAGGCCAGATAACGTAGCCCATCGCACTAAAGCCCATATTTCGAAGTCGGCAAGATTTCCCTTAGACTCGGCCATGCGCCGGCCCATGCGGAGCCTAGAATATCTGCATTACCAGTGCATCGAGTAATTCCGAGCCCGCAGGTTTAAATTCCACATACCGTCGTAAGGAGAAAGAGGCTCGGCCAATGCTTAGTCAGTCCACAGGGATTAGATCACCGAGTTTCCAGATCGCCTCAGCGGACATGCTGATATATCCTGGGTAAACGATGGTCATTGCCAGAGACTAGCGTCCCCTGTGGTGTCGGGTCAGGAATGGAGTTTCACAATCCCGTAGATTGTTCTGGTTGTTCGGCGTTCCGCGTTCCGGATCGCGCACCCGGTATCGGGCGGTGAAAACCATTTGTAAGAGGAAATGTATCGATGGCGCCTCAGGAGCTCGAGAGGGTCTCGCTTTGTCAGAAAGGTGTTGCCAGTGGGCTGTGGATGTCGGCGAGGATTGAATCATGACCAGCAGTCTCGGTCCGTCGGACTCTTTAAGCAATCGAGGATCTTGGCAGCAGGGATGAGGTGGAAGAGGCACTCCCAAAGTCATGGGCGCTGTGAGCGGAAGACAAATTCGGGAAGAGTCGGAGATGCGATGACGTCGTGGTCACGCGGTGATGCCCTTCCTCAGCTTCTAAACATCATAGTTGGACTAGCCAGGGTCAGCTATTCTTTGAAAACTTAGCTCTAGGAAAACGAGATGGGTGGTCGGTTGTCTCGTCCCAGCGCCGGTAGATACCTGCCGAGCTGAAGTAGGGGAGTTCAGGTTTATTAATCCGTCTGCTGAATGAATTGGGCAGACAGGCAATAGCTCGAAGCTTGACTATGACTCCTTGAATTGAGAGCGAGGTGAGAGTAATCGTTGGCAAGAGAAAATGACTGCAGCTCGCTGAATGGGCACCGCGGAAAACGCAAAGGAGGAATACTGGATTTGTTTCCGCGCGGTTAGCAATGCAGCATCTTCTGATGAGTTTTTGTATAAGTTATAGACGATGGTGGTTGGGGAACAAAGCCTCGCGAAGGCGGTGCAGGAGACACGCATCAGCAAGCATCGGATTGATCCGCAGATTGCACCTTTCCTTCTACCTCCACGATCCAACGCAGCTAGGAATCTTCCACAGTGCCATCTGGTCCAAAAGAAATCCTCATTTGGAGCCAGGTGCGCATTGGGACCAGAACTCAATTCACGACGGTGTGAATCGAGTCTTGGTCTTTTCACTCGTTTCAAAGTTAGACACGACCAGTGAGAAGTTCAGGGTCGAGGGGCCGCTGGCAGTTTGGCGTCTCTAATTATGGGATCCACCTAGCAACGGTGACCACGTTCCCCCGTACGACAGTCCCCAATCAAACAGCTGGCAGGCTTGTTCTTCCGTTGGAGCTGTCAAACGTGGCTGCAACTTCAAACTCTGGGTCGTTGAATAATCCATTCTGTGGCAAACTCTGGCGGAATTTTACTTGGGTTTATTTCAAGTCTACCTGGTAAGCCTCAACATCAAGCACTGGACATAGAGCGACTCGTTACGACTGGCTCGAGGTTTCTCCAGACGCCAATCTGCCAAAGAAATTGACAGTCGGATGCGATTCGCCGCATTAACTGATGCTTATGCCACAAAGTCTCCCAGCCGAGAATAATGTGTGCCTGGGTCACATATTAAGGGCCGTTCCGTCTGTCAGAGAGATCCCAGACGACCCACTCCTACCCACCCATGAACTGCCAATTCTCCTTTGGCCCCAACCGATCGTACTTTTGCAGCGCTGGAACCGTTTACGCATGGTGAGACGAACTCTGTGCGTACGCAATATCCAGCTGATAAATTTAGGAGCCGAAACTTGCTTCCCCCGGCGCTCGTGCGCCTCCAAGATAGCCTCCATCCCCAAGCTCTCGATACTCCGTACGATGTCGCTTTCCCGATGGAATTCGGGACCTATGCCTTGTGCTGGAAAACGAAGCGAGGGGAGGACTGTTACGAGGGTGCGTCCCTATCCAGCCCATCTCTATCTCGATTTAACGACCTCACCACTCAGGCGGATGCCTCGGCCCCTCCTGCGGCCGCCTTGCTCGCTTCATCAAGAACGTCGCCACAAGCGGCGCCCACACCACGCGCACCGTCTTCGGCCCCAACGCGAGCTTCTTCTCCATGTCACCGTCGGGTTTCTGCTGGCAGAATCTGCCCCCCGCGCTCGAGGACGACATGCACGCGTGCATGAAGATCCGCCGGCCGACGACCGTGGCGCTGGGGGTGCAGGGTGCGTACGTCGTGCTGTACAACGACGGCACGATTGTGTTCGATCTGCGCGGGCAGTATCAGATGGTGGAGGCGATAATCCGCAACACGCAGGAGGCGGCGCGCAGGCGCGGAGTTATGGTGTGTTGAGTCCGCTTGGCATCCCTCGCCCTCCGATGGCTAATTATTTTTCCGATGTACCCCTCCCTTTCAGTACATCGCCCTCAACCCCTTCGTCGCGGGCGAGTTCTACGTGGTCTACGGCGACGGCTCCGCATCGTGGAACATCCCCACAGCGTGGAGCGCCGACGTCACGAATGTAAGCCGCGCGATCAAGGCCATGCCCGTCCCTGCGCCCGCGCTGCCCCCAGCACAGGTGTCGATTCCCGAGGCGGTGGCACCTGGGGGGACGGGACCCGCGAACTCATCTTCGGCGCAGGGACCTGCCGTGCCGCAGGTCGCCCACGCCCCACTCGCGTCGATGCCCACGGGCGGGAGCTTCTCGAGCGTGCCATCGGGCTCCGCTCCCACGTCGCCTGCGCCGGGACAGATGTCCCCGCTCGCGTCGATGCCTACGAGCGAGAGTTTCTCGAGCGTGTCAACTGTCCCCTCCGCGGGACAGGCGCCGCCTACTCCTGCCCCGACCTCGATCGGCTCTACTGCTACAGGAGAGAGCTTCTCGGGCTTGGCCTCGGGCCAAACACACGCCGCATCACACGCTGTTCCTCCGGCTCAGGCCCCGAGCCCGTCCACTGTTACGGGAGAGAGCTTCTCGGACGAGTCAAGCCTCCCCTCCGCAGCGCCTCCCTCTCCCGCTGCGGCTGCGTCCACTGCTACGGACGGGAGCTCCTCGAGCTTCCATCCCGCGGCGCAAGCTTCTTCCACGTCAGCAGCTACGAGCGGGGGCGTCTCGGGCTCGACATACACCCCAGCACAATCGGCTCCCGCCCCCGCCCCGGCTCCAGCCGCATCCACAACTATAGGTGGCAGCGTCTCCAGCGTCGCCTCTACGAACGGCGGCGGCTCGAGCGTCGTGGGACACACCCTCGGGGTCGTCGCGCAGGAGCTCACGCCGTCGGACTCTCCGCTCTCGCCCACGTATGCCCCCCTCCCTCAACCGCAATCCACCTATGCAGCCGCGCCCTCCCCCACCTTCGCCCCCGCTCCTGCACCCGCCGCTGCGGGGCAAACTCAATCCCAATTCGCGCCTCAGCGACCGCAGGTACAGGCACAGGCACAGGTCCTGCAACGCCCGCCCGTCGGAATCGCCGCTGCCGCGAAACCCGCGCCCTCGAAAATCGGCTGGAAGCAAGGGATGTCGATGGGGTTCAAGGCCGCGAAGGGGCTCAACAAGATCGTGGGCGTGCTCGGGGCCCGTCGCTCTCCCCCGCACAACTGGCGCAGCAAGCGCAGCAACAGGCATTGCAGCAAGTCCAGAACCCTCAGTTCACGCAGATCCTGCAGACCGTGCAGACGGTTGCACAGAACGTCAGCTATGCTCAAAACTCGAGTGCGAATGGGAACTCGAATTCGACGCCCACGACTAGCTTCGACTTGTCGAATATCCAGGCGAGCTTGCCGGATTTCTCGAATATACAGACGATCTCGCCGGATGTTGGGACGACGGTGCAGGAAGTGGTGGTGTCGGAGACGGTGGTATAATGCGGGGACCGGAGATACGACGACTGTGGTGGTGGATTCTACGACGACTTCTTGAGTGGTTCGTGTGCGATCGAGGTGGATAGCCATGTGTCACCATTGGGATGGATGATAATCGGAAAGCTCTGCGTCCCAATCATACCACGGTACAAAAAATGAATAAATATGCCTCATAGAAGCGGATATGCTGGAGAACGCAGCTGCGCCGCGAGAGGCTCGAAAAGTGAATCGTGGTGCTCCGTGGCGAACATTTGCCCTCGGGTTTTTGGTCAAGTGAATTGGGGAGGCCGTAAGGTATTTGCGAGCCCCTGGCATCCATACATTCTATTGCATGAGGATGTCTGCAACGGTGCGGAACTCGGCGGATGTTTTCGCGTAGGAGAGAAAGGTTGTTTGGTGACGAGACGGTATACCCCACCGCGGAATAAACGAGTGAGCAATGGAAAACGTAGTGTACGAAATGAGCTCAAGGACGCACCCGAAATGTCACTTCTCGTTCGAATTCCGCAATAACGTGCGGTACTGCTGATGTGCAGCAATTCAGTGGCGCTTTCGATTGTTCGGGGCCAACGCCAGAATGTTAAGGAGCTAAGTGTTGCTGATGTGACATCTGGCGCAGAAAACTGCGGACCGCAATGATCATGATATCAATCCACGAACGTAGTTTCCAACGCAGCTTTGAGGCACTGAGGGTACGCGATTAACATCGACCGCACGTAATGGGGAATGCACTAGTAGAACATCGTTGAATGAAACGAATTCGACTAACGTCGAAGGTACTGCGACACCTGAAAAGAATCAATATTTTTCGATAAGCACTGGTCCAACTGCGAATGCGCGTCTCCATGTGCGTGCGCTGTATTACTTTGCCAGTCCAAGCCCGAGCCATATGTGCGGAAATTTCCAAGGGCCCGTGGGGGCGCAGTGTATCCAATTGAGGATCGCCGAGAAATCGCACTCATCCGAGAGCTTAGAACAATCATACCGGACCGATGGATTGGAAGTGCGTTCCGGAGGCGTCCAGGCGCGCGAATAGCTTCACCATCCTGGCAAAGCGGGTTCCATATTCAATGAATCTCAGTGCCGGATCTAGCCATGGTCAAAGATAAATGTACTATCCAGGAGCCCGCTCACGGTTGTAGATCGCATCGCTAGCGACGTGGGTTTGAGGCGGAATTATCTCCTCTGGAGCACAATCGTTAGCAAGGGCAGAGAGGGGGAAATATACAACGTACCTACCAAGTCAATTTTTCCCCTCGAAACATGTTCCTGAGTGTCGTGAGGGGATGAAGAAAAAATATATCATCGCTCGCGTATGTTAAGCGATTTGTGAAAGGCAGAGCTGGGAAATCAGAGGCTGCTTGAGGATTATAGGTGATACACCCACCAGCGCACGATGGGATTTGGTCTCCGGGAACGGAAAGCTGAGGGGGAGATATAAATCCTATATTCGATTATTCGCACAGCTACGGAATCGAGTCCGTAGAGTTATAAACAATGAGAGAGTAGCGCTGAGTCTGTCGATGGTTTGAGTAGGGAAAATTTGCAGCTGCTTACATGCGCAGACCGGAAAACAAGGACAGATTGCAGAGTGATTGTGGGTCCGAATGGTTACAGAGTCAGAGTCATCGATCTCGATTTCTTCAAATTTTCTTGTAGTAAAGCTTGAGCGAGAACAAGACAGCCCACATTCGGTTGAAGCACTTTGGGGTTTTCGTATGTTGAATTGATCTTTAGATGAGGGACTCGAAGGAAGGTCCGAGGGCGTGCTGAGCCAAAGCGCTGAACGGTGGTTTGCTGGAAGAGCCACACACGTGATGCCAGTGCAACTTTGATCAGTGATTCCCAGATGACGGCACCTCGTTCTTCTGCCACCACCTTTGCCCACTACCTCGAGCAAGCAGCGGCCGCCATTCGTACCCTCCTCAAACATGTCTTCTTGCTTGTTTGCTGCCTACCAGCGCTGTCTGTAGACCGCTATGGCACTTGTTCCAAGGTCGCGTCGCCGCTTCGCTCTTTTTAAGTTGTACGCCCCCAAGGATGCTCGAGCGTCAACCAGCGGGTCGGTGTCCGGACAGTCCGGTAGAGGACACAATAATAATGGAACAAATCTACAACTGGAAGCATTCACACCGGAAACATTCACATCGACATCTCTTTGGAGAACGAAAATCGCTCGCCGAATTTCCAAGTTGCGACAGTGGGATGCTGGAATGCGCAGTTGATACGGTGCGCGCGTCTAATTCGGCCTTGGACATTATCGGATCACGTTGTGGCATTTAGTTCTCGATCGACATCGTAGCTGCGTTGTTCGCCATGTCTTTTGCTTTATCATATCGCTCGACGCAGCATGCTACCTTCGGCCTTGCCTTCATGCCCAATATCCGCATCTGCATGGCCACTGCTGTCTCGTTCTTAAACCCCTCTGCAGGAAGGTTCCAACGGTCGTCGTCAATCACCGGGGTTGCCCGTGAATCTTTACAAGTTTTCGTATACTCACCTCCCCGTATTCCGCAGATCTGCATCGACGACGCGACCTCGATCGCCGTTAACGGCGATCCACTCGCTGCTTTTTTGCTCGCCGACATCATGAATCAGGCACCTTCAAAGGCTGACAGATGAGTACAGGTCCAGCGGCGGCGCCTCCGTCGGCGCCTCAAACTATATTCCAATGGGGCCGTGTAAAAGCAAGCTATAGAGCAGAATTAGAGCAGACACCCAATATCCGACACCGTGTCCGCAGTTCCCCTTAAATTGCCCAATCACCGCTGTCGATGGCTGTCAATTAACTGAATGTCTGCTTTTCTATTCTTCCCCTTGCAACTTCTTTAGAATGGTTACCCACTGGCACCCTACTCGGACAGGCGTACTGCGGCCATTGATATTCCGGAACTTTCGGTTCAAAAGGACCATTCCACAGCAAATTACCTCGGTGGATTATGTACGATGTTCGGTCTCATTGCGCCGCTTGAAACGCAAATTAGGGTGGGTGCTCGACGCTGCTCGACGTTGATCACCAATTCATTTTTGTTCATCTAGGGCCTTGGCACACCCAGTTGGTTGTGGTGCCCATTCAATTTCATCCCAAAACGTTGCTCATTATTTTGTAGGATGGAGAAGTGCGCCACGATGAGTCCAACTTGAAGCTCGAAGCTTTCTCAGCGTTCAAGGTTCACTTGTACTTCTACAAGTCAACGCGCCTGAAATGACTAGAGATTCGCAGGATGCGCAGCGTGAGCGCCGATTATGATCGAAACATGATGAGTACCAATTCGACAATCAACAGTTGATCTGCCACCGATATCAGAAGATGTTCTGCCGCTGTGCCTGTCCCTCCATGTCCTCACTGAAACACCACATATGCGTTTGAAGGAACCCTGATGCAGCGTCAGTCCTAGGTAAGTATCTGCAAAGGGAAGACACAGATGCCAATATTGCCACCGAGCGCATAACGGATATGTTGAACTCAGTATTCAATCGTGGATCCTAGAGCTCGCGTGGATTCAGCTCTTCTGGGGCTTGCGGGGCAGACACAACGGTGTGAACAGCTTGCTCTTATAACCGCACCTTTCATGCTATGGAGCGGGATATAGCGGGAGCAAGATGTCCCCTTGTGTGTACTTCCGCGATCAATGATGCCAACAGTGAATGATGCACGTTACTACGTCGCCTGGCTAAAATAGAATCGCCAACAAAACCAAGGCGGGGGATTCCCACCGACCGCACGACTGGACTTCGCCCTTTCATTCTTTCATCTTCACTCTCTTTTTTCTTTCTCTGTCGTCCCCAGTGGATACGATGAGACGCTCTGCTCTCATTTCTTCTTGGCTGGACCTTTTTCTGATTCTGTCAAGCCTGGCGGCGACTGGCTACGCCAAATATGTCCCGTTTTTGGAGCCAGTGGGCGATCTTGATTGACTTCATGGCTCCACCCTCCTAATTATACCTCTGCAGGGGTTCTTTTTCGATTATAACAATGAAACGCAGCCTGTTCCAATTCCGATAACAGGTGGGTTCGTCAGCCGGCTCTCTTGGTCCAAGCCAATCCGAATTCTTCAGAGCAGTGTGAAACGATTCACCTCAAATGGGGCCGCAGTTCGTGGAACAATAATGTGTCAATGAAATCTCTCTTACTTAGAACGGGCATTTCAGGAGAAGCAATCGGGTGCGCATCTATGTGTACATTGACAACTCGTCTGAACTTACTACAGACCTAACCCCGTGGCACCGTATTCAATGGTGGTCTATACCTCGTGCGACCGTCGTCTGTTCCCGTTTGGCATCCGTATTAACAAGCATCGATAGTACTTTCATTACGCCTTTCTCTATCGCGGTTGGAAGTGGGCTGTCATTCGTATGGAAGAATTATTCCGAGTTGTCGACCGCATCATTAATTCGCTCGTAGGATTGGCAGGTGCCCTTTGCGCCTGGGACCCAGGTGTGTCGCTCTTTTGCTCTTTCCACCGGCTGCATCGCTCACACTCCTTCAGTACCAGATTTGCATGGTGCGTTCGCTTTCTGCGGACTCGATCCGTGCTTATGGGTGTTTAGTGGGATAAGAATGGACTTGCTGGAGGATGTCAGGCTATGTATACGGTCATTCAAAATTCGACTGTAGTGAACCCCACGTACGCTATTCGCATATACCACCAGCATCGATTGTTGACTGTTCACGGCAGGTGCCAGAACGTCACATTTCCGCACCCGTTAAAGGTGGACGCTACTGTGCCTCAGGGGCCAATGTCGCAGTTTGGATTTATCGATCAGGTCAGTGCGCTGTTCAAATGGAATGCAGGTTTGATTGATGCTTTCGGGTCAGTGCACGGACCTCTTTGTTACCCCCCAGTCCGGAAAGCCTCCGTTTACGCTGACGGTGCTGTTCTTCCGATCTCATTATCCAGCGATTGTCTCTAAATTGTCCATAGGTTGCCCCGGCGCTACACCCGCCATACAACATCACATCCAACTCAATGGGCACCATAGATTGGACAGTGTCTCTGGTGCGTTCATCCCTCATCCACAATTTCGCCATCATTGATGGTTTGAAGTCGCGGGCGTTCCCATTTTTCTTATCACTAGTTAGCGCTGACGGACAGATGTGGTCGTTCGGTCCACTACATGCAGGAGGATTTGGTCCAAGTGACTGCTGTAAGTTCTTTTTTCTCACATGTACACTGGACGATCTTCTGACGTTTAATGCTCCAGTGGCTCCGGGGACCCTGTACGTTTAGGTCTGCCTTATCCGGTACTTCGCACTTATACGTTTTCCCAGTTCGGCCTCTAAGGCGCATTCTCTGGCCGTTGGCGCCGGCTTCGGCGGTGCCTTTGCCGCCGCGATCGTTGGGGCCCTAGCAGCCTTCTTGTATCTCCGCTTGCGCCACCGGAAACCCCAGATAGATGCGATGGATTATGGTCCCCGTCCGTTCACGGCCAAATCGGGATACTCGTGGGCCACAATCTCGGATGTCCACGAATCGCAAATTATCTCCCCGACCGACATCCGCTCTCCGCAAATGACTTCACCTGCTGGTATCCGCTCTCCACAAATGCCTTCATCTGCTGGTGTCCGCTCGTCGCAAATCACCTCGCCATCGCCAGTCGTTACTCGCTCCCGCTCATCACCAGTTATCTCACCGGCTGTCCGAACCCGCTCGTCGCGACTTCTCTCACCGCCTGTCCGCTCGTCGTCGCACATCTCGCCACACCCGCGGAGCCGCGCATATGTTCTCCATCACGATGCAGGACGTGCGCCGATAACGGTGATCACGGATGCTGCGGAGATTGTAGAACTGCCGCCGCGGTATCGCAGGAACAGCGACATTGTGCCTCTGCCTCCCGTCCGTGAAAAGGCCGAACGACGACTGCCATCGGTTCGAGAGCGCGTCACTTCGTCTGCCTCTTTCCCCCGGCTTCAGCGATAGCATCGTGTCGGTGTCTTCGCTTTGTTTATTATATAATTTCCTGGGATAACCCGGATTGTATGTGTATCATCTATCTCGCTCAAAGGCGTAAAGCCAACTCGCTGCCTATGAGTTTCCAAAGTGGATTTAGGTTCGCGTCGTGCATTTCAAAGAATACAATCGATACTAAGAAACTGACAAGATATATTTACAGGACAAATGCATATGTGAGTTTTTTGGCGGTCAGAAATGATTGTTTGGACGCATAAATTCGAAGCCGGGGAAAGTTGACGAGGCGGAATCGCAAAACAAGGGAGCACCGCTTTTACGATCATCATTGAAACTAACAGCTCAAGCGAGGTTGGCGATGATAGGTCGGGCTGCTCGGCATCCTCTTTGAGTTGGTGTCAAAGACTCAAACTTGAATGGTTCTATGAGCCCATGGTCCGTCCAGCCGCGGGCGCTTGAGTTTGACTGCGACGAATAAATACAACTTGAAGGACCCTTTGACGTGGTTCAAATGAGTTCAGCGGGCAAGAACCTGGTCGTGTTGAACTCCATATCTTTCGGTCATTCAAAATTTAATCATGATATCGAAATTGAGCACTGTGGCTCTTGATCACGCAGCTGGCCGAGCTACCCGACACAGCCGACCGTGGTTCGCACGGCTGCATTGCCCATAGAATATTTGAGTATATAGCCCGCTGATATTTCGTCCCCTGGCCCATATATCTCTCTCGTCGGCCACAAAGCTAGCCCTCAACATTCTCTTCGTTCACCGGTCGTTCTCACGGTTCAAGCTTCGGGTTCCGATTGTAACTCGATATGTTTGAGCTCGAGCTTCGATGGCATACCCGCTCACTGGGGACATGCTCGCCGTCAACTCAGTCCGCCGCGAGCCTCCAGTTAGTCAAACAAAACAGCAGTCACGTCGGAATTCTGGTTCTGCGACAGTCCACTTTATTCCTTGCGGGAGGAAGCGTAGGTACGTTGGTACTGCCTTGAATAGTCCAATGGCTGATACCTGATGGCTTGATTGAGTCCCGGCAGGACCAGCCCCAGTAGCCCGAGCAACTTGCATGTACTCAAAGCGACGGAGGGCGCTGCATGAAAGGTGCGTTGGTTTGCAGAGAACTGGGAGTTGTTCCAATGACGCGATGATCAAATGCTCCTCCCGTGGGGTGGAAGGCGCAAAGGATACCAAATCAGGTTACCACACCGCCATGGTTGAATAGGCACGTGATCTGCGCAACCAGGGCGGGCAACGTCCTTCTGTCGTACATCGTGGGCTGTGCTTCGCTACTTCTCACGCATCTAGTTATCCTCACGGAATGGAGGCGACACCTCGCTCGTACCGCCTTGGTCGAGTTGGCGTGGACCGACAGAGAAGAGCCGTTACAGTTCACATCAAGGATCCGCGCTCAGCTTGCTGCAAGTCGCGACCGATTCCGGTCCCTGAACGGGTTGGCCTAACTTTTGCGTCCACATGACCCCATTGGTGCTCAGGGACCGGAGAACCTATGCTTCCCCGACTTCAACGCCAGCTTGTGCAAGCTGGCTGTGTAACAGAGCGTTATCTCTTTCGTTTCCGGTTTCATTCAGTGCTCTGATTCCGGTTACTTTTGGCTTAATAAGGCACTGTTCCCAGGTGCCGCGGTTAAATTTTCTACGACTCCAGTTCATATTGCTCCTCACAATAGAATGCCCTAATTGAATCGGTAAAATCTTACGCTGTGCTCTCTTAAGACACAGTTCATGCTTCTGCATCCAATTAGCACGGGTCACGGAGAAATTCGGTACCATCTTAGTTGACATGGAGGACTGTGCCTCCGTTTTTGTTTGCAAAGTAAGGGATTGCAAACACAACTGGCACTGTCCGTCTCTGATGATGAACGGTAAGTTAAATTTCCTAATGCATATCGCATGCACTGCATTCTCCCGTCTGATGTATATTTCTTGCCCGATTGGACGCATGTAGTTGATTGAGTTGCGTCTCAACCAATTCAGAATCCTGTTAGAGGAAGCTGAAGCCTAAATGGGGCAACTAGTAATTATTTGGAGGCTCAGCGAGTTGCGAACATCACATTGAGTGGCACGGTGTGGGTGTGGATCCTCGATATAGAATCCTTTGACTTATTAGTGGCGTTGCTTTCTCGAGCCGGATCAGATCCCTGCTCGGGCTCAGGTGATGGCTGTGATGGGGCGGTGCGGTATCGTGGTGGCTAGACCAAAAGAGTTTCGTCTGACTAGCGGTCGAGTCAGCATATGCGCCGGTAAATAGGTCTGTAGGTGCTCTACCACGGGATTCGTAGGGCCGGTTATTTGACGCTGAGGTATACACACACGTTTCGGATTCTCGGACATATTCCGCACAGCGCAGTGCTTGCGTGGATCTTGCGTCGTGGCCGGCTCAGATGTGCGCATTTGAGTCAATTTTATCTTCTCCTTAGATATCGCTATCAGACTCCTCGTAGTGTTGTGAAACACGGAAGCTAAAATGCAGTGAACCGAACAGAACACAACATTTGGAAAGATATAAAGCTTGCTCTTGATTCAGCTCCCATCTAACTATCCTCACCAACGAATTCTATGTCGAACTCATCCACGTCTTCCAACCTGTTTATGAAACGCCGCAGGGCATATGTCGCATGTTCAAATTGCAGGAAGCGCAAAGTGAAGGTGACACTCAGCCCAACCCACTTCCGTAGTTCCAGTGCTGACCACATTGTTCTGATCTCCTCCAGTGTATTACACCCTCCGAGGTAGATTACAACCCATGCACACGGTGTGCGCAAAAGGGGCTCAAATGCGAATACTTTGCGTCGCCGGACGACGATCTCTCTTCTGCGCCCACACCACCGCCGGAAATTCAGCCCTCATCCCGCTATTCGGAGCCCGGGTGGTCGCCTCAGCCGATTACGCCCCCGTCTGCGGGAATCAGCGAGTATTTGAACACAGGATCCTCATCGAAGGGCGGGCGCAGCCGCGGGCCCGTACCCGCAGCCGGCAGCAGCGGGCGTCACCCGTATAGGCCTGTTCCGCCTGCCTCGATGTCGCCCCCGTCGGCATCAAGCGGCCAGTGGCCACAGCAGGCTACTACACACCACCGCTCCGCACCCGCGTATCCCGCCGCAAGTAACGCGTCGCTGCAGCAATACCCTGCCACCGGGCCGCAGTATTATCCTGGCACTGCGAATGCCGGATACGGCAGCGGCGGGTACTATGCCCAGCAGCCGTACTTGCCCCAGTCGAGCGGAATGGCCGCTCCATGGCCTCAAGCCACGTAATTTTCCCTCTTTCGTTACTGGTGACAAACGCTGACCCACTCATTTATTTTTAAGCCAATGTGTTTGCCCACCGGGACCGTGCTACTGCGGCGCCAATTTCAACAATCAACGTTAAAGACCGGGGGGGAGCATGTCTGCAATTTTTTCTAACACCCATTTCTGGACTGTATTCTTTTCTGCGGACTCTGAGCTTTGCTTATTTTTGGAGCGCTGTCGTGGATGGACATGTATCGCTTTCGTGGATGGACATGTATTGCTTTCGTGGATGGACACCATTATCGTGTAATAATAGATGCACAATTGAGACGGCCGGTTGGCTGCAGATCCATACAAATCCATAGTTCCCGCGGAGCTGCTTCAGTGGTAGGTATTCAAGACGCGTGTGGTCGCGTCCGTTCGCCGACGATCGACGCCTAAGTGAAACTACACCGCCTTCCGGTTGACTCAGCGCTTCTCGACATAAAAGTCCTAGCTCGCGGCGAGAAGCGGAGGGTTTCAGAGACAACTGAATTGCCTTGCGCAGTGGAAAAGGAGGGGAATGGATCTGACGCGGGTGGGATGAAAGGCTGTAGAAGCTGAGCAGGAAAGTTGAACAACCGAAACGGATCAGTAGTACCCGAAAAAGGCCCAGATGGAGTTAGTTACACGTTGGGACTCATACTCTTGGCATTTACAACGGTGACATCGATGACGAGGCAGAACAGACCCTTGAATGCGTGGGACAGCGGAACACCTAGTTGAAAAATTCACCGCCATTACTAGGTACGCACCCTATTCGTTCTTAAGCGCCTGAATGAGACAATGATAGCTCTTTCGAAGACTGTGTCCCCCAGGATCCCCGGAAAGCTCGATGGCAACGGTTAGAGCTTTAGCTGTGCCCCCGCGGCGGGGCATCTTTTACTGCCATCACTGACTGTAGTTGCCCAACAATTCTTTCGCAACAAATCGGGGACTGCGAAACTAAGCGTAAAATGAAGGCGTGGGGGGAAAATAATGTTACTGTAGTGATAAAACCTCCGCGCGAACTTCGTCGGCCTCGAAATCTGCTTCGCGGTATTCTCCCGGTCCACGTCCGCGTTAGCAGGATTAATCGTTCTTTAACGAAATGGCTCCTCGGCTGTGCTCTTTCCCCATATATCCACGCTCTTTCTCTCTTCCTCTGCTCTTCGTCTCTGCTTAGCTCCATTTGTCCTCAATTTCCCGTGCTTTTACCACTGCCCCATTGACCTTTGTTGCTCCATCTGGCCAAGTCACCGTTGTATTTCCATCCCCACCGTGTTCCTGGACCCCATTAGGTCCGTTCCATTTCCCCATTTCTTCAACTGTTCACTGCCCGAACTGTGCCGCAGTATGCACCGTCCAAATTCACTCAGCAGACCAGCCCGCAGTTCTCTTTTGGCAGGTTTTGGAAAGTCGCAGTTCATCGCAGCAACTGCTGCCTGGGCCACAGCTCATTAACCTATCCCCTTCCGCCCGGCTCTCTCCTAGCCCTCACTCCCCAACGTCAAATGACCACTACGCAGTCTGAACCAAAACCGTCTGCCTTGGCCCGACTTCCAGTGAACCTAAACTGTGATGAAAATTTATTTTCATAGCCCCAGGCGAATGAAAAATTGACCTGCCCGCAGTTTTCCCTCGACAGATCGCAGTTGCTGCTGCTTACGGCGCAGCCGATTCCATTGCCATCAGGCCGGACGGCCACGCAATCCTCCCGAGGAGTCTTGATATATATACAAAGGCAGCATTCCTTTCGCTCCAACCGGTAATCTTCTCCCCGGTTCCATCCTCCTCAACTTACTGTGTTTGCAAACATTATTTTCGGATTGATTCCAGCCCCGATCCCTCAACCCTTCTATCTGCTGCTGGCTACCGTCTCGATTCTACTAATTCTGGGATATTTCTATGCTAGCGCCGCCGTAATCACGTCTCCTCCCGCTTTCGCATGAATCCTATTGCTCTAGCATGGACTGAGAAGATGTCAATTAACCGTTCTTTAACGATTACTTTCGGGATTCTTTGTGTTTCTTTGGTCTCATCCCCATCTGGTCTAACTCCTCCTGTTCTTCTCCATTTCTGCGCCGCATTTCAACACTCAAAGAACCCACGAATAGCTGCGTCGCAATGCCACAGCATTCGTAGATATCTTTGAATCCCATTCCTTCACCCACTTCGCCCTTCCTCGACATTGTTGCTGGGCACGATCTGATTTTCAAATATTCTGTATGCTGGGGTACTGGGCTTCAACTCAAATCTTATGACAAACACCGGTCTAATCAATACCATCCCTCAATATCATCTCCCAAAACTATTCTGTGGATCTGCCAATATCGCTCTTCCTCAATTGTTCCTGTCCTGTGGCCGGGATCTTGGAGAATGTCTATCTCATTGTTTGCTCTTCAAGCCGCTGGTTATTGTGCTCTCTTCTAGGCTGAGATCAATGTTGCTTGCCAACAGCACTGGCCAGCCAACTCCCTTTCAAAATGCTGAATGCAACACATTCTAACCCATGATCCTGTTGTATATCTTCTATAGTCTGGCACGTCCTGATGTTTCATTATGGTAACTGAATAAATTTATCCCTTCATGTCCAAACAATACGGTCAAAGTCTCTTAAATTATTTCCATTCTCAAATGGTCTTTTCCGCCAACCACACGAACCATGTCAAGTGTAAAGTTGGCGGCTCCCTTCTTCTTGCGCTCTGGGATACCGGAGCGAAGCGGAGGGTTGTCTTGTATCAATTTGTAGTCTATCAGTGATGGTAGGTAGGTAGGTAGGTAGTATTACGCGGCACGGTCCCGCTCAGGAACGCCGGTTTCCAGAGGGTATCCCAATGTGTACACGCTAAGTACATCATCGCCCCTGGGCCTCCTCAAATCCCTCAAGCCGAGCTCACGGTCGCAGTGGATTGTCGGGTGATCGCCGCGGTAGAACTAGCCAGATCTGAGGAAGCAGAAATTTTTAGTACATCAACCGGAACTTACCTCTCTCAGGGGCTCTCGGCGCCACACAGGCACGGCATAAAAATGGAGTTTTTAATAGTCGGCGACACCCGGCGTTGAAGAGTTTAATACCGATTGGTTGCAATGCGGCAGTGAGTACCGTACCTGCAGAGTACCTAATATTGGAACCGGGCAGATAGCAATTTCTATGCGTCCATGCTTTCAATTTTCCGTGATCTCCCGTGGGATGTACGTGCTTAATTCCGAGATATTAAATCCTCCTTTTAGCGTTAACAATCTTCAGCAAAAAAGATGGCAGCGCGCCGCCTATTTGAGATTAGCTTTCAACACAAAACTTTTGACGATCGGATACCACATTTGAAAATCCTCTCGCGAGTTGTGGATGCAGGCCGCGGAAAACTACAAAGCGAAAATCACTCAGCAATATTAGGACAGACGGGAAGCGAGAGCAAACGAAAACCACAAGATCTTATGATGCACAAGAGCGCAGTGGGGTGCTTCACACCCCACCACTTCCGTCGAAACTTTAGAAGCAAGGTCACAGAAGATTCCGAGGGAAGAATTGAAGCTAGGCGGCTGAGTAACTTAAATAGATGACATGATTTGCATGGCTTCAGATGACAGCAGTCGTAATTTCAAAAGTAGGTGAGAAGCAAGCGATCATCAGTGCATCCACACAGTGTTCCACCCACGCAGATCAAGACATCCATAACCCAGACACCGTGGCATGCTCATGATCGAGCGGACATTGGTTTTCTTGTCCATCTTTCTTGTTCCCCTCATGCGTTTCCTGGTATCCAGACACTACAAATCGCTGCTTTGTGCTTCGTACACTTGGTGTGAGGCCGCTGCTTCGCACGGCAGGACTCGTACTTTACTCTTTTTTTTGTTTTTGTTTTAAGACTAAAATACCGGCAAGGTAGATGTTAGTCTCATTCCCAAAATGAGATAAATCAAGAACTGTTGGCTAGAATGTGCAAGGAGAAAGGCATACTTTTGCAGTAGGACTTCTGGGACTCCGGGATGTTCCGACTTCCAGGTCGAAAGCCTAGCTATTAGGCAAGATAATCAAATCATGAAACCCATGAAATTGCCACAAACTTCAAAAGTGCGATGAAGGACGTGCGACGTCGAGACAAAAAGTGCTGAAATGATTAAATCTGAACAATGCAGCTGCCCCGTAGCACCTCGTTCCGAGGACTTCTGTCGTGCTGTTCTGGAGAAATTTTGATCAAATAAGCAAGAAAGAAGGGACATGTTCCAAATCACTGCAGAGCCAAACAGAGGACGACACGCGACTGTTGCAGGAAGAGAAAGCGGGGGTCAGATTTCGGGGCCGAACGGACATCAGGGGATGTTGATCGCGGCTGTGCAGCGATCCCTTCCACCAAACCAACATCCACGCTCAGACTGGGCCCATCCCGACTGATCGGTGTTCGTACCTGGGGCCGATAGATACGAGACTCACAACTCATTGACCAAATTGACCATCTTTCCGTGCTTTCCCCCCTGACTTTTGTTGTTGCCCCTTCAGGATTCGCAGGTTGCTCCTCCCAGCTTCTCATCTTAAAAGATCACACCTCAAGGACTGCAGCATCGACTCACCCTGACGTACAGCTTGGGAAGCCCTCCTCGTCCTCATTGTATACTTAATGCCCGCCCCGCCTCGGCTTATCTCGCTTCACGATCAGCCTCTGAGTTTTTCAGCCTCCGACTCGGACTTTCAACGTCATCCTGTCGTTTCTGCTCTGGGCCAACCAGTTTTCTGTCAGATTGAATTTTACTCCTCGCGGTCGTGTTCTCGGAGAATATGCGGTGGCTGCACCCCTGTCGAGTCGGATTAACTCGGTTCCCGGGTTCCCGGAACTCGCACCGGTTCCTGAGATTTGAGTCTCTGCCCAAATTTCTTGCATTGCTCATGTGTATTTGGTGTCAGATCGGCGGTGGCTTTGCACCCGTCACGCTCTCCACCACCGCAATCAGTGAGTCTCACTCCGCCTTCCCCCGCCTTCCTTCGTCCGCAGTAGTCCGATCACCAAGGGATGACAGCGCCCAGCCCACCCGCCCTCTTACCCCGTCGCCTGATTCCCTCATCTCTTCTCTTCCCCGCTGTGGAATAAGTCGCTAAAGTCAAACCCCACAGTTATTTTTGGGTAAGCACAGCTCCGATCGCGAAGCTTAAAATTATGAGCTGACTGACGGGCCGAGTTCTTGGCGAAATTTACAGAGAGTAAGTACGTCCCTACCCTTCTTACCTTACCATCTTCTTTTTTCGTTCTGTGGTCGAACACGTGGCTAATGCACGCTCCACTTGGCTGGCTGGCTGGCAAATTGCCTTTGGCTGTTTGGTCTCCTCTCGTATTTTTGTGACTGTGGCGAAATTCTCGCTTTGCTACTTGGTGTTTGGACTGCGACACTTTGTCTCGTATTTGCCAGAGGGAGCGTGGCATATCGCAGAGCATGGCTGGATTCCTGCATTTCTCATTTGGCAGGTTGGCGTACTTTGCCTCCCTGGGCGTTGGGCACGCACTGCTTCATACACTTTTATCTTACCAATTCCCTGTCTTCCCACCCTGCCATTTCCTCCTCCCAGCATCGTCAAATGCCAATACAATGCCTTGCAGGCACGTTCCGTGCGCTCTGGCGCCTCATGCCCTTTCTCGGCCATCACCATCCGGGATGAAGGAGAGCAGGATGGGGAGCGCGCGACACTGAGGCTTGGTGCGTAGTCAGGATGGGCGTGGAGGGCATGTGACAGGCAATAACAATGCTTCTTTGCCTACGGGGTCGAAGAAAGGAAGAGGAGAGGAGAGTGCTAAAAGCAGAGGAGGAGGGATCAACAAAGTGGTATTTATCTCCCCGTTTCAGGGTGAATGCTCACTTTCCTTTGTTTGTTTCGTGCTTCTCTCTTTTCCGATATTTTTATAGTACATAGATTCAACATTGCGTGTTTGTGGATGGAGAGAAAGGACATTAATGGTCTTGGATTCAAGGCGAAACAGGGGTATACAAGCAGGCTTTCGGCAGGCCAAATGGACATTTAAGCAACGATTCGAGCCAAGATGGAAGTCTGAGGACCCAGGAGGAATTTTTTGAATCTTTTGGACAAGGATAGCGGTTGGATCAAGTTTGATTAACAGCAAACTAAAATCCATCGGCGGGGATCAAAACACACTCAAACAGGATGCACAGCCTTTGCAGGTACTTGCACCACAACGAACAAGGGCCCGAAGCCCTGCAGTCAAGTGAGTGGGTGCTCATTCAAAGCAGAAAAATTGCAGATTCAATATAGTACTGCAGCTGAGTCTACAGTGATCACCAATTAAGCACCGGAGAGCAATTTTTGAATTTGCATGCTGACAGCAGCGAATGCACATTGCGCCAGGACTCGGGACCATCACCATTGTGCTTCTGGGGTAAGAAAACATTGCAGGCATGTTAAATGGGAGCCTTCCCACGATGCGCACACTTGTACATAACAAGGACATTTTATTACCATGATTTTGGCAGGCATCTCAACACCGATGGTACAGACATCATGGAGGAGGTTGAATTGGATTTTAGGACTCCAAATACATGCCAGTGAATTTTTACAGCACTCTAGAACCAATGGAGCACATACAGTAATGAAACAACACATGTGTTGGAAAGGAATGTAAACTGTGTTGGAACATTGGATCCAGTCACACCAGAACCGTCTGGAACACGGATTGGAGATAGGAAAGGGAGTGTGGCCGGGTGTGTTTGAGTGATGCAGTGCAACAGCATGCCAGTATTTAGCAAACTCTTATTTTGTGTATTTGGCTTACCATTCAGCACAGAGGCACCAGAAAATTCAAAAAACCGGTTAATCATGATTCTATACATCCAGAGTACCCAGGTAAATATTTCCAGGTGCCCCCAGTCCTTGGTCGTGATACAATGTGCTTTGGTTGTTCATATCACTGGTGTTAATTCTGCACTCCTCAGTTCAAAATGAAACATATTGGGTGATCCTGGTTCAAAATTTGAGCAGATAATCAAGTACTAGATATATTTGGTTGCATGCAGTGACCTGGTGGAGATTGAACAAAAAAAAAGAAAAAGAGAAAGGTATCAACACGGTAGATTCGAACCGGCGCAATCTTTGTGGATTACATAATCGCTAAATTCATTAGATCGGGCTCTTAAAAAGACTTCAAAAATCTAATACCCACAGCCACTATTTTCGTTCCACGGATAGACGCACTGACTTTCCGACAGCTCGCCAAAAACCCGGTGTCGATTGATGAAAAGAACGAGTACATAAAGTACTCGTAACTGTCTAACTTCCATAATGCCATTCGTAGTCGCATTGCCAATGTGACATACCCCTACACCGAGGAAGATATAATTATGATCCGACTATTATACGAGCTGAACGTTGTGCGATGGCAGGCCAATTTGAGAGAGACGTGCCATCTCATGTCGCGATCACGTGGGCACGACTTGAAAGCCCGATTGATCAACGCTTGGTCCTCTCCCATTGCCACTTTGCTTCACAGGAAAGGGACAAACAAACCGCCACTCTTGGACCTCCTTCCACTTCCACATCGCGAATTCCGCGATTCCTCTCTCCCCTTCTGAACTCTCTCAGCCGCTTGTCAGGACCAGATATCTTTCGCTGAAATTGCAAAAGCCCCGTCCATTCAATGTCGTCGCTCAGAAATTCGGACAAGGAGAATACCCAAATGATCGCACCTCGCGCTCATGATCATCTCGACGAGTACACGGAAAAGCTGGAAGAATATTGGGTGGTCAGTGATTATTTAGTCAATTGTGTCCGCCACCAATATCGATTCCTGTGCCACCCAGCGTCCCGCCGACCAAGCGCTGTACAATGACCTCCTGAAATTTCGTTTTCCACCGAAGTCGGGCCAGACCGACGTGGACCTAGCGCATGAACCGGTACCGCTGAGTTGCGCGCAGGAGAAACGGTGGAGTGTAACGGGGGAGGTGTATCCTCCCAACCAGGTGTGTATTCAAATCTGCTCCTGCATCGAATGGTTGTGAACCCTGGATTCCGGTAGCTCCGCAATACCATGCCTTCCATACATCGTGCCGTCGCGCCCATGCCACCCTCTGCATCCATGCTCGACGACGATACCACCCATGGGACGACGGCCAGCGTCGATGATCGTTCTCAGCTTGCGCAGTTCTCCGAACCCTGCACTGAGTGCGGCTATTTCGAGTGTCCGTCGAATGCGGCAGGCGGAGAATACGATGACTGTCCATATGCGACCGTCTACGAGGTGTCCGCCCGCTACGATCCGTACGTGGGTTACGGGTACGAGCATCTGCCGCCCAGCTCCAACCCCCGTGGGTGGACGTTTGAGAACACGGGCGGGTGTCGGCTGTACGCCCTCGGGCTAAAGACGCTTGCGCCATGCAGCGAGGCTCGACTCCAAGCATGAAGCATCCGTTAGTTAAGATACGGGCGGTGTACATGGATCCGCTCACTCACTGGAAATTGTACCTATTTATTGCGTACCTCGCACTCGGAAAACTGAATCGGAATCGGAACTGGCTGGAGGGGGTTCGGGTCTAAGGACGTAGGTGGTGTTGAAACCTGGCTTTTTTGTGACGGGTGGATAGTGTACCACCGCGAAGCTTTGATTGGCGGCGGAGTGTGGAAAGGATTTAAACGCAGAACGAAAGAACACCCTACTCGTAGCTCACCTAGATACCTATAAAAGTACGCTGACAATTGTACAAGTCCTCAAAGTGCAATACGTACCTTGCGCCCACCGAAAGCCGAATCGGAATCGGGACCGGAGGGAGGTGGTTCGACTCCACCTACGGACATAACGGAGTCCCAAGCTATTTTTTGGCGGGCGGATGAGTGGCCTGAAGCGGAAACTAAGCTGAACTGCCTCGAGGGATGCGTTGCCGCGTCGCCGGCACTGTGCAGCCTCCATCCGCGGCGGCCCATAGAAAGAATTTAAACGCAGAAAGAAGATGCAGCTCGCCCATACTTATACACGTTCAAAGTATTGTACTAGTAGTGGGCTGAGAAGTCCCCAAAGTGCAGCCCGCACCTCCCTTGCGCGCTCTGAAAACCGGCATCGGGACCGGAGGGAGATGGTTCGAATCCACCCTGGACATAGATCTTGGTGCTCAAAACACTTTTTTAGCGCGCGGATTGACATCATCATCAAGCCTAACCTAAAACACATAAACTTGGATGCGGATGGCAGAAGGGTGTCTGAAAAGCAGCACGAAGAAACGAATATGTATGTGCAAAACGGAAGATGATTCAGACGCAGTCCAGCTCACCGACATATTGTAGACACCTATACGAGTACAGTGACCATTGTATAAGTCTTCAAAGTGCAGTAAGGCCCTCGCACCCTCGCGCCGAAATTGGAGGGAGGTGGTTCGACTCCATCTACGAACATGAAGGACTCAAAAGGGGGGGTTTTTTTTTGGGGGGGGGGGGCGAAATGGGATTGCCGTGACCCCTGACCTACTCTACTCTAGACTTGGTTCAAAGGCGGAGGGCAGTCAAAGGAGTCTGATAGATAACTTGAGTCCCGGAGTGGCCATGAAAATGTCCGGACGTGTCACCGGCACTGTGCGGCCTCCCTCGATTCGCGCGGATCTGTTGAAGAGCTGATTGTCAATGTAGAAAGACGGAAGATGCAGCCCACGACCTACGCAAGTACAGTGACCATTGTACAAGTCCTCGCAGTGCAATACGTACCTCGCGCCGGCCAACAGCCGAATCGGAAGCGGAATTGATGAGAGGTGGTGGTTCGAATCCGCCGAGGACATGCACGGTCACATTTCTTTTTTTTCGCGCGGACAGACAATGGCAGAACAATTTGTTGATGGAGCCCGAACTCCTCGATACTGGGTTTGAACCGACTCAAGGCAGGTGCGTGAAATGTCCCGGCATGTCGTCGGCACTGTCAGGCTTGATTCGCGGTTGACCTGTGGAAAGGACTTGGATGCAGAATGAAGGAAGATGTAAGCAAGACGCAGGCTCACCTAGACACCTATAGGAGTACACTGACAATTGTACATGTCCTCGCAGTGCAGGGCGCCCCTCACCCCCACAAAGCCGGAAATCGGGACCAGAGGGAGGTGGTTCGCTCCCACCCAGAACATACCCCGTTCGCGCGCGGACTGCGTGTGATACGAACAACCGCCAGATACGTAGATTGGATTGGCTTGGACAGATAGCGTACTTTTCTCGACTTCATTCCGTGTCTACTACTTCTCTCGCTCCGGTTACACATCCCGCGCGCCGGTGCACGCATCTCGACCGTCGTCCGTCCTCCCTTGTGCAAAGCATGCGTGGAAAGAACCGCCGTTCGAACACTCACGCACCCCGTACGAACCCCACCGCCGGCGGGCCCTGCACCGCGCACCGGAGGACGCCGAGGTTGGCTGTGATGATAGAATGTGCGTCAGTAGACATTCCCGCACGATTTTTGGTCATGATGCGGGCAAGGAGTAAGGAGTACAGACGAAGAGTGAGAACAGAGTAAAGACGGAGAGCGAAAAGACAATACGTCGAGAGATTAGAGGGCGAGAAAGAAGAGTAGGAAAAGTCGTCGTGGGGCTGTAGGTGGAATATGGGATAGAATGTAGGATGTAGGAAAGAAGGAAGGGTTGTCCGGAACGGGGAGAGGAAAGGACATACCAGGTAATCGCGACCACGGCTTCTGAGTGCGCGCGCCCGCACCTTTCAGCGCAAGCGCACCTAAGGGAGCAACTTTATTGCTTACGGCAGCACCTCTTAGGTCATTTCGGTAGTGGTACGTCAATGGACCTATGAGGTCCGCATCGGTGGTGTAGACGTCGTAGGCCGGGCTCGCTTAACTTCGCTTAGGTCCTCGCCACGTCGGCATCGGCATGGCCCGCCTACCCCGCCTCCCGCTTAACTTCGCTTAGGTCCTCGCCACATCGGCATCAGCATGGCCCGCCTACCCCGCCTCCCCCGCCTACCTCGGACTACCCTCTCTGTGCAAATCACCTTTGAACCGCTGCGCAGCTCTCGCCACTGTCTCTCTCAAACACAAGATAGCATGGGAACGGTCTCTACCAGCCCCCACCCTCAAAAAGCTGCGCTCTCTTACCACCTAAATAATCCATGCAATCACTTTACTATCCAAATTATCCACGGAATCGCAATCCCTCAATCATAATGAGGAATTGTGTGTGGGTGAGCACACAAATATGACAATTGTAGGTGCATGGGTTACAGGTCAGAACACACCAATCTTCCATCCACTACGGGATACAGTTCGCATTGTAGGCATCGGAGGTTCTGTGATTTGCCCGAAAAGTTGCTGGTTCACTCAGTTCAGGTACATTATATACAAAATAAATATCATTGTCATATTCTATAAGGCCGAAGAAATTTAGTAACATGCATGACAGGGCCAATATCCTCCTGCACCTTCCCTGCTCTTATGCTGCTCAGTTAGCACTGGTTCTGTCTATGTTTTATTCCTCTTTGCTGTTATATGTACTCCAGTTCAAACTCCCTACTTTCTCTGCCTGCATCACCAGCAATGCGAAATTGATCCACCTCCGACACCTCCGACACCTCTGGCGCCTTCTCTAATGTTAAAATGTTGTTTTTTCCAGCTCAGGTACTATTCTATGCAAACAGTGACCTTTAAGGTATGCCAGCTCAAATACTCCTGATTTTCAAATGTTCACCTACATATAGACAGTCCTTGTGTATGAACCACCTCTGTCACAACAATAGTTCTAGGTCCTGTTGAAACATCTTTCTGAACCTCAGCCTAACAATACTGGTGCCATCTCCTGGAACTCACAGCCATATGCCTGTCTACCAGTCTTATAACTCCCTTACCTCTGTCACAGTAAAAGTCAATCCGTGCAGCCATCTTCACTTGTGTTGGCTTGTGAGTTGCTATGGGTTGATCTGCCAGGCTGCCATTCACCTGTGTGCATGATGCCCGCTGTTGATTGGACTCCACATCAGACACCTCCGACACCTCCAATGCACCTCCAACACCTCTACCACATTTTCTGGGTAGTATACCGACTTACCCCTGTGGTATGGATATCTCTCATCTCTGTGGTCTCATTGAATTTCAAGCACAACTGATGTACATAGCTACCTGTTTCAAGATATGAGTTCACTGTGATTGTAGTGAGTGAAGTTCAACATTCCATATTTATTGTCCACCTCTATTGACTCAAAACAGCGATGCAACAATTTCAAAGGCACAAATATAACATCAGACCTCAGCTTTCACAACAGCACTGACAGAGCAGAACCTAGGCCTTCAAAGTTTGTGGGGAATAGGAGGTGTTGGAGGCTCCAGCTAAGCAGAAGCAAAAGCATGGACTGTATATATGAATGAGAGGTTATAAATGTTTGAAAACATTTTCCATGATATTGAAAGTTCATTGAAGTGCCGCAAAAGTTAAGACCACTTCGCGTTGGCGGCCGGGCCGGAGCCCGGACCGTGTTTGATTGGCCAATCACAAGATGAATAACGGTCGGCCCTCCGCAAATTAGACCCCACACACCCAATACTGGATGATATATCACGACCAGGGGCTCAAATTAAAGCCCTGGGTCGCCCCATGAATAAATGGTCAAAAAATCCCGGGTTATCTGAAGGTAAAGTTGCCGTGCAAGAATATCACCGAAATCCATCTAGGTTTCATAGTTGAACCTTGGCCAGATCCTTCAAACTTCAAGTTCAAAAACATTGTGAATTTCCAGAACTCTAAAACTCTTCAGCTATAACTCAAGTGACTTCTGACAGGTATTAGATCAGTAAACAGTATGTATTCAGAATACTAGAACACGGATATTTGGGGGAAACAACGAAATTAGATATTATTCTCATATATGCAGTCAGGGATGTCGCTCTTAAAGGCCATTTTATTGTATATGGTCTTGTTCTGTTCATTGAAGTTTTTGGTAACCATTTCCGGCGGTCTTTGCGCTCTTAAAGACAAGAAGAGGGCATGTCGGAGGTGGTGTAGGAGGCGAAGTAGGCATTCATTAGCTGAGTCAAAAGTATCTACCAAGTAGGTTTCAAGCTCGAAAAGTACACTCAACCCTAAATGCACTCGCTAGTTCGCCTTGGGACCAATCTGGGGTCAGAGTAGGCTGAAAATTCGAAAATGCCATTTGGTTGAAATATTGAACTGTGCTGGGATAGAGTATATACAGCATACTATGATATTCCTGAGCATTGAGGCCTTGAATTTGGGTGTTTTCAGCTTTAATTCCAACTTAGAGCCGCAATAGGCCAAAAGTGGAAAGACACTCTTTAGTTGAAACTTTGAATTGTTTTAAGAACAACAAGAGCCTGGTGTGTTTGCGGCCCACCACTTAAAGAAGTCGCAATTGATTGATTGATCTTGGTAGTGCGTTGGCAAGTGGCTCCAGAGCAGTGATAACGGAGACTGTGGGCAGAGTTGAAAGGCGTAAACTTATAGAGAGGGAGATCTATATGAGACTGTACTGTGTCTCTTTTGCCACAATAATTCCAGTTCTCTTGAATGTGTTACCCTGCAGCCAATTCCAGTGGACTGAAGGTTGAACTTGTAAAAGGGATAAATCAGTGTAAAATATGCAATGGAGGTGGCCAGCAACACCAGTTATATACACAGAAGTGCAGCTGAGGTGGGAAGGGTGTTTTACAATTGACTGGGAAAGGTTTTGGCAGAAAAAAAAAAAAAAGAGAATAGTTACCGCAATGCAGAAGGTGCCGGAGGCTGATGGAAACCACTGTCATTGACCATACTGAACTGAACCACTGCTCAGCAGCTGTGAGAAGATCCCAAGGTTTGCTTTCCTGCTTGTAGTAGTAGAGATGCCATTAGATGGGAAAATCATTCTAACGTAGGTGCTGGGACCAGGTGGAACACGAGGCCTGGATAGAAGCACATATTTACAAATGAACAGCACCAGAAAGATACAAAAGAAGCACAGTGCTATCAAGCTGGTGCCAAGAGATGAGCTGGAAAGAAAGAAACCAAAACCTCTGCAATGAAGGTGTCGGAGGTGTTGTAGGTAGAACAGGTTACTTGCTCCTGCATGTAGAGACAGATTAGGCGGATTTATTGGAGTGCATTCAAAAGAGATGGGGTGTGGGTTAAATTGTTACTGGCCAAACAGTACAGGAAGGAGGGAGGTGCAGGGGAGTACCCCTGTCGCAGGCCACATCTGAGCTATGAAGGTGTCAGAGGCGTTGGAGGCAGAACAGGTTACCTGCTCCTGCATTCATATTGGACTGCATTTGACAGACATGGAGTGTGGATCAAATTGACGCTAGCCAAGCAGTACAGGAAGGAGGGAGGTGCAGGGGGAGCACCCCTGTCGCAGGCTACATCTGGGCTACAACAGTGGGAATATACCAGGAACTACCGGAATAATGCAGGCAACAGCGGCCAACCCCAGAGCGCAATATACCCAGATGGGGATATGTGACTAATAGCGCCGTCACCCTCCGACTCTGAGGGACCTCATAGGTCATTTACTGTACCACTACCGAAATGACCTAAGAGGTGTTGCCGTAAGAATAAAGTTGCTCCCTTAGGTGCGCAAGCGACGAGATCCTTCGCCCCGCGGCCGGTGCATTTTCGTTTCTTGTGCGCCGGCAGGGGCTTTTTCGTTTTGGAGGTGGAGGCGGCGGCGGGGGAGGACGAGGCGAAGGCAGAGGTGAAGAGGTGCTCGGGGAGGTGGTTTGGGTTCGTGGACATGTGCTCGTCGGCGTCGATATCAGAGCTGACCGCCTCTTCGTCGCTGGCGCTGTCGTCCTGCGTCGTCGTCGGCGTCGGCGTCGGAATCGTCAGCCTCCCCATCCTCGCCAGCCTCCTCCTGCGCCTCCCGCATCGCCCCCTCCATCCGCGACTCCACGTCTTCCTCCTCGACACCCCTATCCCCTTACGCGCCTTCGCCCTCCGATCCTGTTCCCGATTCCGCTCCTTCCGGATGAAAAAGCAAATGGAGGAGCGTGCTTGGCGGTCCGCGGAGGCGTCGCGGTGTTTGGCTAGGGCGTGTGCACAGCTTTCGGTTTCTTCCTTTGTGTCGATCCACGACGACGACAACGTCACAACGTTCCCGGGCCAGGCCCAGGCGCCGACTCAGTCTGGTCTCAATCGGAGGATCATCATAAATCGAATTGACTGGATTTCCCAAGCAGACGGCAGATACCTCGAAGCAGGCAACCCTGGACGGGAGCCAGAGTTTACATAGCCATGAAGAACGAAATCTGACCAATCCAAAGCGGACGGCAGATACCTCGAAGCAGGTAGCCTTGGACGGAAGCCAGAGCTTACATAGCCATGAATGAAATCTGACCAAATGCACATCAAATATGGCGTGGTGCCTGAGCCAACTCCACCTGTTCCGGTTTTGATAATGAGTCAAATTGAATGGGAAAATGATTCGAATTGACAGTAATGCTGTTCCAGTCCTCACAGCCCGCATACTCGGTATTTTAACGGGTTGCCTGTGAGGGAATCTGCCACAAAGCTCCCCACTCACCATGCCCGAACTCAGGAGAAAGCTAGTCATCGTCGGCGACGGCGCCTGCGGCAAGACCTCCCTTCTCATCCTCTTCACTGAAGGCACTTTCTCCGAGGCCTACGTTCCTACCGTGTTCGAGAACACCGTTACAGACGTACACGTTGACGGAAGGGATGTCGAATTATCACTATGGGACACCGCAGGGCAGGAGGATTACGATCGCCTACGCCCACTCTCGTACCCCCGACGCGCATGTCATCCTCATCTGCTTCGCGGTCGACAGCCGGGACTCGTTCGAAAACATAGAAGAAAAGTGGGCGCCAGAAGTTATGCACCACTGCGGGCGGAAGCTGCCCACGATTCTGGTGGGCTGCAAGACGGATCTGCGGGCGACGCTGCGGGGGGCTGTGACGAGACAGGAGGGGATGGCGGTGCAGCAGAGGATTGGTGCCAGCGCGTATTTTGACGTTTTGGCCCGATCGAGGTACGAGTGATGGACACAAACAGGGTTTGTGCATCAGCGGAGTCGGCGATCAAGGAGTCCCTCCTTGCTCTTGACAACAGCATGCTCTCTGGATCTGAAGCTCCTGGAGTCTTCTTCGCTCGGGTTTTCATGGCCTCCCACCCACCCTTCACTATCCAAGCCCCTGACTGTGGTCTTGTTCTGGGGATTATGCAAACCAATTTATTGATCCACTCCTTTAAATCTCTTTACAGTGTAGTCTATTCATGTTCACTAGTAACAGTCAGGGCCGATGATGGGTATCCCGCCCAGGAACCCACATCGCGCCGGGGAGTCAATCGGCTTCCTCCCGCTTTCAATCTATTGGGATTCTGGGCCCCACGGCCGCCATTTGGTGCCAGCAAGCCTCGACGCAGCACAGTGCACAAATGGAGTGTTCATCCAGGACAGGGGAGGGTGTGAAGGGGGTTTTCCAGCAGGCCACTCGGGAAGTCCTCTTGTCCTCAACTCGCATTGGGCCCGACAAGCACATCCGCTGTATCGTGGTGTAGTCCGTTCAAGATCGTTCCCCTTTTGTATTATATTAGCTTGGTGAATATTGCTGTAACATACCGTAGACTTTCATCAACTTCCTATGGCGTCGTCACCACTGTATTGAATATACCACTCATACCTTCTGCACGCCATTGCTTGCATACTTACTAGTAGCAGTACGAGTACCACTTTCGAGAATCTGAGTCTGAGCCTCAAAGTCACAAAAGATTTCAAGCACGGCGGACATCATCTACCAGCAGCTGGCAACATTGCAATACGTGAAAATCGTTACCGACATTTTAGGAGGATGCTAACGGAAGAAAACGGGATGACGCGTATGATTTGTTGATGCGTGCACCGCCATTTTCCTTCCCACCAACAGCGCCAATGGTGACTGAGGACTCTGCCGAATTCTCGGGGTTCTTCTGCTGCGGGCGAGCCGAACCCTAGGCTTTGTAACCCTAAGCCCCATCCGGCACGGTGCGCAAGGGCACCGAACACTTCCAACCTGTTCAAGGCGATCTTCAAGTTCGGCGTTCGCACATGAATCAAGACCTTTCTAGACATTAGGGCTCCAACCATTTCCGTTTCAAACCGGTTTCAAACGGTTACAACCTTTTTTATTTTCGTTTGATTTGCTGGCTGGGTCAAACGGTAAACGGTTAGCAAACAAACGGTTCAAACGGTTCTACCACGTAAGTATACCGTCTGTTTGGAGTTAGCAAAAACGTAAGGCGAGCAGGAAAGTGTATCCAAGATGGAAGTCTCTGTGGACCAAATAATGACGGAAAGTGTCAGTTTAAAGGTAGATTTATATGACCCGTTGAAACGTCGCGGCCGTCGTTTGACGGGCCGTTCCTTGAGGGAAAAAATGGTCGACGGGACGGGCACGGCACCCGTCTGACGGGTGCCGTCGAACCGTCGCGACGGCCACGGGCGGCAGCCCTAAGCGGAAGGCAGTACATATCTATATCTTCCAAAGCGAGGCATTCTATGTAACCTCGACCTCGCGCACTGGCAGATACAGACCAGTAAACGAAGACATTGTTAGTCACAATTCGTACAAAAATCAATGTGCGCATCTCGGTCGCGTAACTTCTTATACGGCTACGGGAGGCGTAGGGTGCAGTGCACATCGCCTTGTCCCCAACTGTCAAGAATGGAGATGGTGGACATTGTTCAACGGGACTCACTCGACTTATAAAGCGATTTTCAAGTGGCCAGACAGCAAAATACTCGTTCGGTAGGCGTGAAGGTAGAAGCTGCCGGCGTTAGCCGAGAGATGCCGCGAGATCCGGGAGACGTCGGTCTTGTCCAGTGCCTCCCGGCACACCCTGGCTGGTATCGGCAAGCTGTGCCGTCGGGGGTCGCACTTTGAGAAGGAGAATGCAGCTCCCAGGCCCATGGCAGTGAATATCGGCGGATCAGTGGGAATCAGGTTGTTACGTTGAAGAATGTGGCGGAGAAATATCCAATTCATTTTCCATTAGAGTGCGGCCCCTGGCGGGATGTAGTCATCATAAGGCACTTCAAACCTACTTGGGTGCGATGAAAGTGCTACAACATATGGCGGTGGGATTTCCTTATACACGAAGGCTATTTCACACAGTGGTTTGATGAAGATTAGGGCGTTGAGATGTATTTATGTCGGCACCTAATCAAGCTCACCAAGTCCGCTTGAGGCCGCTCATGATCACCGACTTCTCGCTCCTTAGTCAATTTCAAACTCACATGGCACCGTCCACTTTCTGTAATACAATGGCCCTCATTTTCGAAGTAAATCCCAACGATGACCTGAATTTGGGACAATTTGAAAAACAGAAGTCCCGTGGTGCTATGTAATCCTGAGCCAATCGCTGATTTGCCAGATAAACTCTTGTCACCACCCTCTTCGTTCTCGCCTCATGTCCTGAGGCGCTTGACTCCTACCTTCATGTCCGTTCTTCTCGACATTGATTTTGCGACCGCTGCCCTCATCTCCTGTCTCGCGCTTGAGGATATCAACGATATCCGCGACCCTAGCAAAAGCAAAAGCCGGGAAGGAAGTCTACCGTCAGATGCAGAGTGGGCGCTCGGGGCGTACGCTGAGGAAACCGAGAATGTCTTGCAATTCTATCAAGATTTAGAGCTGGCGCGCAGCATCGACCACGCACTGGAGTTGGACCAGCCCGTTCTCTCTGTGCACTCCGTTGAGGATGGAGTGCGAGCTGACCATCTGTATGCAGAGGCGCTCGCGAATGGCGGCGATCTTCCCGCCCAATCGGAGGACCAGAGGCTATTGGAGGATCCGGATTTCTCGCTGCTGACTCCTGAGGTAGGTCAATGCACGAAAAGTTCTTGATCTTCGATCGGCCTCTGATTCGTCGGACTCATGATGTCGGTGAGGCGACCAGCAATGTAGACGACGTCGGAGAGAGTCAAGCAGCCGACTCCACTGATATGCATGCTAGCGAGATGCCACATCGGTATGTGTTTCCAGGCATTGCATGCGCAGATGTCCCGTTGTTGATGCTGATTCAGTCACTTCAATGCACACTGTGTCATCTGTCGAGACGATCTGAGGCCCGCAACCTCGTTCCGTGCGCCGTGCGAGCATCTCTACTGCCGCCAATTTCTTTCAGATCTTGCGACCACATGCATCGGGGACGAGTCTCTCTTCCCTCTTCAATGTTGCCGCCAGAATCTCCCCATGGACGGGCCGCTCGGTGTATCCGCGCAACTCGACCTTCGTCTACGACATTCGCTGCGCAAGAAAGCTACAGAATTCAGCACGGTATTCAAAGACCGCTTATACTGTCCCCAGCCCACCTGCTCGGTATTCCTCGATTCCACCATACTTACGGGCAACGTAAATAGGACAATACAGCCAAGATAGAACAATGTGTAACCAAGACATTTTGAACTCAGTCCAGCTGAGTGCATTGTCTGTACGTGGGCAGTGCATGGCTGTGCCCATTGTCGTATGTCGACACGACGTGGCTATACGTGGTGGTACGTGGAGCAACGTGTCGGCTTGGTTCAATATTCCAGCAGAAATGACCGCCTTGGATGCTTTGGTGACCGGTCTGGATCGCCGAGAACCAGCGCTGGCCGGCTTGATTTCATTCTTCTTTTTATTGTTCGACATTGTCATTGTCGGAAAGATAAAGGGAATGTCACCAGTAAAGGCCCGTGGCCGTGGCTGGCAGTATTCGGACGCGTCACATCGCCGAGCGGAAGCACCTAGGAAGAAATCGAGTCGTGGAATTTCTTCCTAGGACGTAACAGTAGGTCTAAGTGTATCAGAGAGCATCGAGATATCTGCGGTGCGGCAGGTAAGTGATAAACCTGCCTTTTCATGTATTCAACGGCGCAAATACGCGTTCAAAGGCCATATAAAATTATTCTATGTATGCGATGCCCTCTGGAGGATTTATCTACGTCCTGGGAAGACACCTCAGATGATCTGAATATGTTTCTCGCATGCAGGACATGTTCTGCGTGAGATTGAACCAACATCAAACCATGCTGTTGAGAATGCGGATATCACCCTATTTATAAGATTACGAATGTCTGTCCGAAGCCTTTAAACTCCGCCATCTCCGCTGATTAATTGCCATATGCCGTGACTCAGATAAACTCGGCACATGGCCAGGCAACTCAAGTTCGACAGAATTCAACGCAAATCAGCAAAGAAATATATCCTTTGTGGGGAAGGGGATGGAGGCCGCAAAGCGGCCAAGCAGCCGCTTGTTCAAAAACCGAATAAGCCATACCCTCCGCCTTTCAAATGCGCACACACACTCAGATAGTTTCTGTAGTAATAAATAAGTAATTGAGCCCGTAACATGCATTCTGCGCGTGGTACTGGAAAGTGTCCCAAAATGGGAAAAAAAACGGCTGCGCCCTAACTTTCTCAAATAGCTGTAAGCATACTAGTTATCATACCGTCTCGTTTATTGGCTCGGGACCACGACGTCTGCGATGCCGATTTCAAGCCGTTGTAGAAACCGATGGTCGTTGGCGTCGTTCGGTAAGCGTGAGGTGTCTGGTGATGGGGAAACCAGTGGAGGGTAGGGAGGAGGCTCCGGCATGGCGATCAAAAATCCGACCGCGTACAGAGCAGGCGCAGGGGCTGATATGGGTGCGCTCATGTCGATTGAGGCATTTTTTGGGGGATCCCGCAGACAGCAATTGAGCTGTTGGAGGGATACAGGCTGTTTAATTTGACCTGCATAACTACGATAATGACGAGCAAGCCTCATATTGCGCACCATGATATCGCGCCATAATGGGGAACCACCTTGGGCACTGACATCCAGAAATGCGTCGGAAATCTTCGGTCTCGTGTCAGGATCATCGAGGGCCTCATCGATCCGGTTATCCGGGCCCTGGAGAAGTAGCGCTCGGATCATGAGGATGGGAGTCAGGAGCAAGACGAGGCACGCCACTGATGCCACGGCATACTCTGCGCATTGTCGCCGTTACGAGGGGATATTCAAGGTACAGTAAACTCACGGTCTGCGAAAGTGAAGGAAGACTCGGAGGGCATTGGTGTTTGATCTTTGGGGGAGAGCGAATGCTGCCATTGCAGAAAATAGTGGGCTTAAAACTCGCCGTAGAAAAGCCTTGGTCGAGCCTCGACTTGAGCGAGTGGGATGTCAAAGCCATGTGACGGAAGTCCAGGCCCATGGCCCATGGAAGCACTCGGTTATCGGCGACCGAGATAAAGCGGACGGTCCGACCTGAACGGTTTGAAGCCTAATCTAGTACTAGAATCGTTTTAGGCAGATCAGAAAGACCCCGCGTCCGGGTAAGGAGGCACACAGCTCCCAATACGTTACTCAGTATGTTATCAATCTCTCGCCGAATACTATGTAGTTAAGATGGATGTGCCGAGATCCCGATGGCAACAGTCGGGATCCGTGCCTATGCGCAGACTCATTGAGGCTGGGCCGAGCAATGCGTCAAGATGAGATCACCCGGCAATGGATCGGCGCCCGTCGGATCAGGAATCTCCTCATGAAAATTACACCAAATTCCCTTCTAGTACTTGATGGAACGAAGGCATAGTCATGGGCACTGAAACTTGTACAACATGATTTCCCGGAATTAATGTGTCCAAATTTACAGTTGAAATACAGGTATTGATACAGAGCGACTCGGGCGCCTCCCACCCGGTGTTAATATTTGCTGATGCTGTTCCGAAAATTCATTCCTCAGCTCATCTAATAATCTCAGGATACGCACAGGTACGGGAATGAATCATAATCCGTCTATCGGGATAGGTTAGGGTATTAATCGGTGTACTTGACCACTTGACTCACTGAAGAATGACGAAAGAAGACAGATTATTCATACTCATATTGAGGCTCCTTTGAGAAATGATGAGCATAGCGTCTAATAGCCGCATAAATATTTGGCACCACTAAAGCCTACGAAGTCGGCATATATTGGCTGTTTGAAAAAAAAAAATCAATCACCATCCAGGGGAAACAAAGAATGAAAGAGAAACATACATCGCCCCAACAGAAAGTGTCCATCATTTCGGGGGTGAGGCGCGGAGTCCTCCGCCGTTTGGCGTCGAGAAGAGGTTCGCGCTTCTCATCTCTCTCTTCGGGGTCATTTTCAGGGTCAGCATTTGGCGCGGGCATCGCCCAAATAGCAACGGCGGAGAGCACTGTGGTGGCGAGAAGGGCGACAAGAGGTAAGATCTCCGACATTATTGTGCGGAAATGAGATTGTTAACTGGATTGGGTGGTTTTTGGGAGGATATTGTGTATTCTGCGTCTCCAACTTAAATACAATATGGACCCTGTTGGCCCAGGCTCACCATCGGGGGAAACCGGAACCCGGAACAGGCCCATTCGTGCCCCAGTCCAGCCCTTACCGATTCCAGTCACGGTCTTTTCTTTCCAAACTTATCTTCAGCAGTAGCGGCTCTTTCCTAGACGCGACTCGATGTGGACTGGGCCTTTCTCAGGATGTGGTCGAGCATCCAATCTAAATTTGGCCATGCTCTGCGAGGAGAATTACTGGGGTTTTTCTGATTTCATTCAAATGGACAGTCACGCGTCACTGTCGAACCTCTAAGCTGTTATGCAGGCCTCAAAACCGCCTGAAAACTGCAAAAGAATTCAGCTGCTGTCGAAATATCGAATTGGTATCTTAGGTCACGCGTCACATCTACTGAATGAAAAACCCCTGTATCTGAGAGTAGAGTATTCTGGCGTGGAACACGGGATCTAAACCTTGGATTTCTGAAGTGGCTAGGTTGAGAGACTGGTCCCAGCAAAGTTTGGGCTCCAAGCTCGACCAGAACAATGGTAGCCGGTATCAGGCGAGTTATGGCATGATTGATGAGCCATCGCCTTTACTTAATCTGTGGGACTTGGGCGAAGAATTGTCGGATATTGTTGTTGCCGAATTCCGATAGTACGTATCTCTTCACAATCTTCTTTTATCACAATACACAGACAATCGACACCTGGGTATCGAGCGTCCTGAACTCCGTCCGCTTCTCCTTAAGGGCACCGAATGGAGCTTCCTCGAGTCTTTGTGAGATCTTCTGGAAGTAAGTACAGTCATTTGACTCATTCTCAACTTGATGGAATTTTATGCCGCTTGTAGATCTTTACCAAAGTTACACGGCAGTCACAATCCAAGACGCCAACTCTTCCTTGGGTCCTTCCCATGTACGAGATCCGTGGACGCACAGATGATGCCAAATTCGGTGTTGCCGCCGCCGCCGGCTTGGAAAAGCTCGAGACTTGCTACGAAAAAGCTCGCGGATGTCAATTCAACGTTATATTGACATGCACATTCACTGATCTATCCTATAGGCACACGAGCAAGACTTCCCCATTGTTTCGAAAATGGCGTGGGACTTTTTGGCTATTCCCGGTACTTACGAGTGTATCCGTTGAGCGCTTGTTCTCCTAATTACGCCACCTCTGCCACGACACCCGCAGCTCTTTCAAGGCCACGACAATCATGGAAGCGATGCTAACCAAAATGTGGCTCAAGGCAGGGCTTCTAAAACACGCATCATTGGACTGTGGTATGGGTTAGCTAGTTCGTTTGTTTTAATATAGTGAATCGCGCCTTTTCTCCACCAAAGATACCATTTGAAACCGGTTTCAAACGGTTTGACAACCGTTTCCGTTTGATTTCCCAAAACTTGAAACGGAAACTAAATGGTTGGAGCCCAACTAGACATGCTACTACGACTTTCTCGGGATTCCTGAGAGGTGGTGTCTATTCTTTATCGGGAACTGAGTCCGTACCGTCTTCGTTTCTTTCAGGGTGAAGCTCTGGTGTGAATCTGGATCTTGGGCGTTTATCGGGCATCTATTAAGTACATTAGTCCGTAAGATATCCTCTATAAAACATTCAGCAATGTGATTAGCGCAGTGTTTTCACATGTACGGTGGGACACATATATGCGACCGCTATTCCCAAGTCAGACCACTTTCTTGGTCGTCTTTGATATCGGTTTGAACCCCAATTTTCTTGTAGCGGTGATTGCTTCTTGGGAAGAACCAAGGGAGCTCTCGGCATCGTTAATAGGTTGGATTTGACAAGTTCTTCGGCGTTGTCAGGATCCTGGTAAAATCCGAAGGAAGACACGTGAAGATGCAGCCCACCGCCTACACAAGTACACCGACCATTGTACGAGTCCTCGCAGTGCAATACGTATGTACCTCGCGCCCGCCGAAGCCGAATCGTATTCCGGGTGGAACTGATGAGAGGTGGTTCGAATCCACGGAGGACATGCGCGGTTGCCGTTCGTTTTTTTCGCGCGGGCGGACAATGGCAGCCGAACTCCTCGATACTGGCTGTCTAAACTGCGATTGCAGAGCGCGCAGACTGCGTGTGATACAAATAATCGCCAAATACGTAGATTGTATTGGATGGGACAGATAGCGTACTTTTCGACTTGATTCCATGTTTACTACTTCTCTCGCTCCGATCACACATCGCGCGCGCCGGTTCGCGCATCCCGACCGTCGTCCGTCCTTCCTTGTCCAGTCCAAAGCATGCGTGGACAGAACCGCCACTCGAACACTCACGCGCCCCGTACGAACCCCACCGCCGGCGGGCCCTGCACCGCGCGCCGGAGGACGCCGAGGTTGGCTGTAATGATAGAATGTGCGTCAGTAGACATTCCCGCCAGATTTTTGGTCATGATACGGGCGGAGAGGGAAAGGACATACCAGGCAATCGCGACCACGGCTTCTGACCGCGCGCTCCGGCACCTTTGAGAGCAAGCGCACGGTCGGTGAACTTGCGGATCTTGCGCGAGGGGAGCGTCGCGGGGATGGGCGGGCGTGCGTTGGGGGCGGAGAGGCGGAGGGTGCGGGAGCTACATAGGATACGAATTGGTGAGCTGATGCGTAGGCGGACGACGGAGAAGATGGGAGGACGCACCCAACGACGAGATCCTTCGCCCCGCGGCCGGTGCGTTTTCGTTTCCTGTGCGCCGGCAGGGGCTTTTTCGTTTTGGAGGGGGAGGCGGCGGCGGGGGAGGACGAGGCGAAGGCGGAGGTGAAGAGGTGCTCGGGGAGGTGGTTTGGGTTCGTGGACATGTGCTCGTCGGCGTCCGAGGCGTTCATGTCGGCGTCGTCGTCCGCCTCTTCGTCGCTGGCGCTGTCGTCCTGCGAGCCCTCGCCGCCCGACATTTGCGCGTCATCGTCGGCGTCAGAATCAGAAGCGCCCCCATCCTCGTCAGCCTCCTCCTGCGCCTCCCGCATCGCGCGCTCCATCCGCGACTCCACGTCTTCCTCCTCGACAGTCCCCTTCCGCGCCTTCGCCCTCCGATCCCGTTCCCGATTCCGCTCCTTCCTCCTCTCCCGCTCCCCCGCCTCGACCGCCTCGCGCGCCGCCTCCCGGCTCTTTACCGCGCGTTTGGCCTGGGTGTGCGGGATGGAAACGGGTGCGCCGTCGTCGTCGCTTTCCGAGTCCGAGTTGCCCGAGAGCGAGGGCGAAGGGCGGATAGGCGCCATTGTGCAAAGGAGCAAAAGAGTGTTTGGCGGTGCTTGGCAAGGGTGTGCACAGCTTCCGGTCCCTTAACTTAGTATTAGCGGTGCCAGGAATGTTTGAAATCTTTGCAGTGATGCTGGAAAAAAAAGCACCTCTTCGATTTTGGCCTACGTAGACGTGTTCAGACTGGACAAAATCAAAAGTCAAACTAAATTGAATATGCCATCAAGATGTTCAAGTTGTGAGGATGCGATTGCAAATTCGATATATAATGTCATATTCTTCATGCTACCACCGACACTAATTTATCATGCAGGAAACTCGTCTTTTGACTGGGTTATTCACATGGAAGAGGCAGGGGTCACGTTCGAGGAGGTGGATTAGATTACGTGAAGGTCGTCGGAGATGGAATGGGATATTATCAGAGACTGGCTATCCGGCCACCTTAGCTTTTTTGGCCCCAGGGCAAGGGAGATAGTGGAGTAGATATGAACAATTGGGCCCTTAGTTGAAAGTATACATCCTAGAAATGAGCTGACATATTTTAGCTGAATTTACATGGCGATGGCATTGCTCGTTGAATTTATTTCGGCGGTACCCCCAAAGGGGCAATAAACGGCCTAGTCGGCCACCGGCTAAATCGCGAGTTCGCATTCTTACCGTTCACCCAAATGCATTCATAACAGTTTAAGGGATACAAATACATGGTTTCAAACATTCAGACAGTACATCTGAGGCATATAGCCACGAGTACTAGGTGCTTTCCAATCCAAGCAAGGTGGCCAAATGTCCTTTGTGACCCAAATGGCCGCCCCCGTAGTATACAGAGTGCATTTTCGCCTCGGATTGAAGTTCAGATTTCTCTACGAGAAGTATTTGAACATATCTAACTGCATGCTATGTCCCCCACATACCGTAATTCTTCCCAAAAAGTTCATCTTGACGCGCAAGCAAAATTTGATGATTCTGGGTGGCGATCCACCGCTACCGGGAACGCGTGAGGAGAGAGTACCATAAAGCTGGGACAACATAGAGGGAGGTGTCTTAAAACTACGGCCTTAAATTTAGGTCCGCAGCAAACATGACGGCTTCGCTATCGAGGTGGCCGGTTTGTGATGCTCAGAATCAGCTCGAGGTCTTCATGAGGGGTCGTGAAGGCAAGAGAGAGCCAATCTTGCAAGTAGCATATGGTAGTGTTATTACCTCGAATCAAGGGATCAGAAAGAGACCGGAGCCTTGGCAATCGGCCAGGGATTGGTGGAGAACCAAGTTGGAACCAAGCAAGAAACGAGCGCGGGGACTGTTCGGAGATAAGAAATGACGTTCACACGCCGGCATCTTGATCGAAAACCTCCACAACTTTTGATAGCCGGGTCATTTTGGGTTGATACTTGACATATAACACCCTCTCGAGTCGTATTCCATCATACAAGTGGCTAGACACGAAAATTATCATCGGAATCTCTTGTATTTGGCATGTGGCCGACTAGCTAGTCTGGCCGGATAGGCAGTCCCAGATAATATGTGTGTTTCCGCGGCTTACTTAGTCTCTCGTAGACAGACGCTTCAACATTCTGAAACTCGTACCTCGTTTGTTGAACTTACTGGACATGGTGGAGGGTTGGTCTTCCGAAGCAATTCGAGAATCATGTGTCCCATTCATGTTGGTGGCGTCTCAAAGCTATTTTAAAAGGTGCACAGCGGCGGGTAACTATTGATGGTTGATCACTGGTTGCAATCTGACAGGCCTGGACCCCAGCCTCCATTATCACTCTTGCTATTGGCCACCACATTCACACCTCTGTTCGCTGTAGTATTGTCCACAGAGTGGGTCAGGTCTCCCGCATATGAGCATTCACTGAATCGCGCCAGAATTCGCAGGCTGCGATGGAATTCGAAGATCTAGAGCCCAAATACGTCTCCTCCGGCCGTGTGGATTTCAATGCCGCTGGCCTGCCCGAATATAAAGGGTGCTATGCCATCGTGCTCGACTCTCTCTTCAGCGCAGAGGAGCTTTCCTCCTTTCTCGCCGAAGCAGAGGCGTCCTCCACCTGGAACGTCGCCCAAATAAACGCCGGCACGCACGAGTACACAGACACGTCATACCGGAACAGCGACCGCATTATATACGACTCCTTCGAGCTGTCGGACAAGATCTTCGCCCGGATCCGGCCGCACCTTGAAGACATCGAGGAATTCGAGGAAACGGTGTTCACGAGTGGGGAGGCGAAGCAGAAATGGCGGATGGTGCGCATGAACGAGAGACTGCGGTTCCTGCGGTATCCCATAGGCGGATATTTCAAGGATCATCAAGATGGGTGCTATATAGACGAGTCCGTCGAATTCCTCAACTCCAGGACGCTCAGTGTTGATCCCGGTATTCAACCAACAGAAAAACGCAACAAAGAACCTTCTATACGATCCAATTTTATCTCCCTTCGGATTCCTCTGGGTCCGAGGCGAGTTTCGTCCCTCCAGAGGGGGGATCGACACGCTTTCTGTCGTGGTCTTCAAAGTCAAAACATGCTTATGCCGATGTGGAGGCTGTTCCCGGTAGGGTACTTGTGTTTCAGCACGCCAAGCTTCTGCATACCGGAGAAGAGGTGAAGGTTTAAGCCCATACCCTCTGGGTGATGTTGACGTCTCTATAGGTCACCGGTGGGGTGAAGTGCACCGTACGCTCGGACATATTGTATGAGCGTGTTGGTCCGCCTGTGCTCGTACACTAGCGCATCTAGTCCTTTATTCCGATGAATATTGACTTGCCGCTCTAGTTGTACTATAAAATGGGTGGTTACGTCGCGGATGCGGGTTCCCAAAAAAACTCTTGGACATGGCCACCCGTTTTGTGCCACAGAATGGAGCAGCAAATTAATACGGGTTATCGGGTCCGTGATAGTATATGTACTCGTTTCCTCCGAGAATTCTGCAACGTGCGTTCCCTGCTAGATCGAGCAGCCAACGTTTCACGAGAAAGTCCCATGTATTGGGTTCCTTCGGGGTTCGCTAAAGTCTGCGGCCGCAGTGATATTGTTGTTCGCCGAAGAAGCCTTCTTCAGCCACGGTTGGCTGCTGCTGACGTTGATGGTCGTCAGACGGAACGGGGTGTACTGCCGATGGTGTACTGCGCCGGAGTAGCCGAGAGCTCTCCTCGGTATTGTAGCCGGGCATGACATGCGAAAATATTGTCGAGAAATTATTGGAACTTGGTGATTTGGCGGCCCGGCAAATGCCGCTGATTGCTTTGTGGCCGCTTTCCATCTCTCATCTTGCCACCATCGAGCTTTTACTACAGACATCCTCAAGCCTATGTCCTTAGCCACTGGAAGGGCTATTACTGGCAGATCCCCATCGCGACGAGACTAAGTATATATATACAGTTGATGTCCGCTACATGTCGGCTTATAGCGGCCCCTTGACTGCGCTGCGCCGTCCGCTACCTATCGGCGTGATACGTTCCCGGTTGCAATGGAGCCGTACGTGGTGAGTGGTTCTAGTATAAAACTCAGCAGCTGTTCCTCTCTAGAAATTATCTTATTCAATTCTTTCCCTTCAAACCTCAACTTCTTTCCTCCAATGCTTCACAAACCTTTCGTCTTCCGCAAGATGGGGCTTCTGCCTCTTCTCGTTTTTCTCTCCACCTTAACCGCTCCCGCCATTGCCTCTACTATCCCCGCCACCCAACGCAAGGCCCAAACGATCCGCTGGGTCGACTGCCACGACAAAGTCCCTGACGGACTCGGCGACGAGCTGAACGCCACCAATGGTGTCTTCACCGGAACGATCCCGCCCAGCCTGTTCTGCGGTGAGATGGACGTCCCGATGGATTACACCAAGCCGTTCGACGCAGCCACCAATAACATCACCATTGGCTTCGCGATGAACCGGCCCGCCAAACGTGCGCAGGGCCTCATCCTCTAGTTCGTCGTCCCGTTTCCATCCCTCACTTCCTCCGCTGACCGCTGATGTCATTCCCTACAGCCATGCGGGTACATCCACCGTTCTGAAATCTCGCACTTGGATTTCTCATCTGCATATTCATAGGGGGACCCGGACAAAATGCTGCACTCCAGCCCTGGGCACATGCGTTCAACGTCACCGGCGGTGGTCTCGCTATCAACGTTGAAGGATTAGACGACTTTGATTTTCTCGGTGCGTCTTTAGAGGGCTTGGTAACGTCGAACCCCGAACTAACATGGACGAATTGCACAGCGGTCAATGTCCGTGGAATCCAACTTTCAAATCCACTCAACACCACTTCCGGTGTTTTCTTCAACAACTTGCCTTTCGCTTTGTCAGTCCATTTATATTTATCTGCCCATTGGAGCAGACCTCACTCATGATCACTCGCTGACCAAATTGAAATGGCAGCCCGTCGACACAGGATGAATTCGACCAATATCAAGCGGCGATGAAGAACTTCTATGCTGCCGCCACCAGAGACAGCACCCCTCCTGGAATCATGAACTTTGTCGGGTCGAAAGAGGTCGTCCAGGATTGGGATGCCATGCGGGCTGCGTTGGGGTATGACAAGGTCAGCCTCGCCGTTGTTTCATAGTGCGTGCACATATCCCAAATCCCTGCGCAAACTGACTAATTCCGACTATCCACAAGCGGCACGTTCCCGGGTCTGGAATACGCAACGCAGTTCCCCAATCGTGTCGACAAGTTTGTCCTCGACGCATCGATTCCACATGGGATGGTATGTACAAAGTCTCGTCAAATTCGTGGTACACTAACAATAACAACCCCCAGCCATACCAAGATATGGTCTCATTCCAAGTTGGCGCGGCGAACCGGCTGGTCCAGCGCGCAGATGCCTTTTGTCTCACCGATCCTACATGTCCGTTCCACGGGCAGGGTAACGGCAGTGTCGTGAAGGTGTGTGCTCGACGTCTGCGTCTTCCCAGATCTCCGTTGACAGGTTTGACAGGCCTGGCAAACGGTTCTCGCACAAGGCATCAAGGCGCCGCTCGCCGCTCCGAACTGTGGCACAGGTAAGGGATGCAACTCTCCTGTCACAGCGACGGACCTGCGCCAAGGGGTCCCCGCCATACTGCGCGCGGACCCAGACTTCCCACGCTTTAATGTGCGTCGGGTCCTTAAACTTGCTTCCACTGACCCGCTAACCACCATCAATCCAGATCGCTCTGAACGCGTCGCTCCACGGGGACGCCAGTGGGTTCGCATTCCAGCCTCAATTCGACATCCGCGAGAGCGTCGTATCCCCGCTTCTGTGCTCCGATATGAGTGCGTGGGGCTTTTCTCTTCATTATTCTAGTTCGCATTTCGACGCCGCATCTTAGAACTGGATGACGACATCAAGACGTTCAAGGGATGGAATGCGCTCAATTTGGCAAGCGTGAGTAGTTGCTTGCTTGCTGTGTATTCCAGATTCCGCATCTCATCCAATCTAATCATTCTCTTGAAATGGAATCAGGAGGATCCGCTTTCCATCCGGTACTCGCAGATTTGGCAAATGTTGCTCATGTGTGTATCCTGGCCATTCGGCGCCGCGGAGCACACCACGCTTTCAACCGACCTCGAAATCATGTGGATGACATCCGACTTTGACTTGAAGTGTGTCTGTCCATCTGGCACTGTTTCAATTGCTTACCCATTGTTTATTTCCCGACAGCCTCCCGACCGAACTGTCCACCTTCTCCTGGCAACACACGCCCAAGTCCACCTTGGTCATCAGGCACGGTGATGACCACACCAGTCTTCCCAGTGCGTCTTCCCCACCCCCTCTCCGATTATTAACACCGAGTCTGACTGACTATGTGTGTTGTTGTTGTTGTGGTGGTGGTGCAGACACCGGTCCCTCGGCCGCTGCGGGCGACATCGCGAGGAACTTCCTGCGCACCGGTGTGATGCCTGGACCGCGCTCGGACGCGCAGGTTACGATTATCCCGCCTGGGGGCAAGCGTCTGCCCATCCCCGGGGCGTACGATGTGCCGACGGGTGCGATTGCGGGAGACGAAAGCACGGTAGAGAATATTGTGTAGGAGGCAAGCGAGAGATACTGCCGCTGAAGGAAAGTGGAGCACACTACAGTATATTCTGTTAGTCGACTGTGCTTGCGGAATTGTCCTTAAATTGTAATGGTTCTTTCAATTACAATCTGCTTTCGCTGTCTATCCCGTTCCCGATGTCCATTCCTAGCTATCCAATCCCAGGATGTGGGGCCACATTCTGGGACTAGGGAGATAGATTCAAAATTGTGGAATTACACCTCACCACTGGCAGGATCAGTAAACAAGATGTTCGTTGGCAGTGTTTTCCGGCACGTCGCCAGAGGGGTTAGCTTAGAGCTCTAATATGATGTTTTCATAACAGACTCGTCTCTCCGAGGACGGGCGGCAGCTACTCAGGAGGGGTTTCAGGTGAGCCAGGGGAGTGCTCCGGTGTTGTACGGTGTCGCGCAGTGCTCAAGGCGATGGGTCATTTGTCGTTGTGGGCGGGCAAGATGTTCTGATTGAGTCCTAGGCCGGACCGGAATCCGCTGACTCTTTGCTAAAGTTTTGATGGACTTCTGGCTAAATCCTCGCAGTGATCAACGCCAGTACTGTTTGATGACTGTCCATCGGATTCATTCAAATTGCAATCAAAAAGTTGGGTCGGCTCCCATTGCAAGAAGCAGCTCTTTTATTTTTGTTTGGTTAGCCGCCAGTGCTGCTTGGAGTGCCGTCCTGTGCTCGCTACCTGCAAGTACCATGTCAGCTCACATCCTTGGGATCGCAAACTCGCACCTTGAACATTTGGGTCCGCTCCCTTCTCGAGAAGTAGCGTGACGATGTTTAGATTTCCCTTGTACGACGCTGCTTGGAGTGCCGTCCCGTACTTGCCACCTGCAGGTACCATCTCAGCTGACCTCCTTGGGATCGCAAAACTCACACCTTGAGCATTTGGGTCCGCTCCCTTCTCGAGAGGTAGCGTGACAGTGTCTAGGTTTCCATTATATGACGCTGCTTGGAGTGCCGTCCCGTACTTGCCACCTGCAGGTACCATGTCAGCTGACCTCCTTGGGACCGCAAAACTCGCACCTTGAACATTTGGGCTCGCTCCTTTCTGGAGAAGCAGCCTGACAATGTTCAGCCCTTCACATTATGACGTCGCTGCTGCTTGGAGTGCCGTCCCGTACTCGCCGCCTGCAAGTACCATGTCAGCTAACATCCTTGGGATCGCAAAACTCACACCTTGAGCATTTGGGTCCGCTCCCTTCTCGAGAAGCTGTGCTACGATCTTCAGATATCCCCTGTATACCGCTGCTACCAGTGCAGTCCCGTACTTGCCGCCTGGAAGTACCATCTCAGCTGACCTCCTTGGGATCGCAAAACTCACACCTTGAACATTTGGGTCCGCTCCCTTCTCGAGAAGTAGCGTGACAGCGTCTAGGTTTCCCTTGTATGACGCTGCTTGGAGTGCCGTCCCGTACTCGCCGCCTGCAAGCACCATGTCAGCTCACATTCTTGGGATCGAAAAACTCGCACCTTGAGCATTTGGATCCGCTCCCTTCTCAAGAAGCTGTGCTACAATATTCAGTTGTCCCGTGGCTACCGCTGCTAGCAGTGCCGTTCCGTACTTGCCGCCTACAAGTACTTACCATGTCAGCTCACATCCTTGGGATCGCAAACTCGCACCTTGAACATTTGGGTCCGCTCCCTTCTCGAGAAGTAGCGTGACGTTGTTTAGATTTCCCTCGTACGACGCTGCTTGGAGTGCCGTCCCGTACTTGCCACCTGCAGGTACCATCTCAGCTGACCTCCTTGGGACCGCAAAACTCGCACCTTGAACATTTGGGTTCGCTCCTTTCTGGAGAAGCAGCCTGACAATGTTCAGCTCCCAGTATGACGCCGCTGCTGCTTGGAGTGCCGTCCCGTACTCGCCGCCTGCAAGTACCATGTCAGCTAACATCCTTGGGATCGCAAAACTCACACCTTGAGCATTTGGGTCCGCTCCCTTATCAAGAAGCTGTGCTACAATCCTCGGTTGTCCCGTAGCTACCGCTGCTAGCAGTGCCGTTCCGTACTTGCCGCCTGCAAGTACCATGTCACCTCACATCCTTGGGATCGCAAAACTCGTACCTTGAGCATTTGGGTCCGCTCCCTTCTCGAGAAGTAGCGTAACAATGTTTAGATTTCCCATGTATGACGCTGCTTGGAGTGCCGTCCCGTACTCGCCGCCTGCAAGTACCATGTCAGCTCACATCTTTGGGATCGCAAAACCCGCACCTTGAGCATTTGGGTCCGCTCCCTTCTGCAGCATCTTTTTGACCACCCCAATCCCTCCAGCATTCCACGCAAGAAGCAGTATATGGGTATTGTCGGAATCTACGAGTACGACTCACTGTAAGCACTTGGGACCAACACCCACACACTTACCTGTGGTTTTGGATGGACAAGGAAGAGACGAACAATGTCCCAACATGCCGGGTTTGATAGGGATGCCTCGAGGGCGGTTCCGTACGCACCGCCTTGGGGAGCAATTGAATCGTCCTTCTGGAAGAGCGGGTGCGCCACACTGACCTTCAATATTTGGGTCTGCTCCGTTTTCAAGTAGCAGCTTGATGATTTCCGGGCTTCCGCGCGCCCCTGCCTGGAGCGTTGTCTCCTACTTTCCACCTGGGATGGTAACACTCAGGACGTCTCCCGGAGGTTCAACCAAAAAATTCACCTCGGATATTCACATCGGCACCGTGCTCCAAAATTGCCTGGACCAATTCAAGGTCCTTGCGATGTGCCGCCAGCTGCAATACTGTTGCATGATCGCAATCTACGAGAGGATGCTCAGTATTCCTCCGAGGCGACAGATACATACGTGTACCTTCAACCAGGGTATTGACATCTGCACCGTTCTTAACCAATGCCACGATCGTCTCCGACGTTGCCTTGTCCTTTATCGCATTCCGTAGCAATTGAGTGTGCTCCTTTTTGCGTTGCATCTCGTGACGGGCGAGCTCTTTTATGCGCTGTTTCTCGTGACGAGACAGAAAAGTCTCGACGAGGTCCCGCAAGGGCAGCACCAGTAACAGCATAGCGAGAATTTGCCCGAAGGTCCACCCAGATTCACCGGAAGCCTGCAGAAGCGTGAGCTCAATATCAAAGAGGAACATGATATTGATCGCCAAGAGCAGAACCAGGCCAATGACTGTAGGAACAATGCTTGGAGTTTTGTGGTCTCCATGCTTGTGAAATGCCTGGTAGCCCAGGAAGAGACCGAGGAACAGGCCCATCGGAAGAATCAAATTGAACCCGGGGACAAGAAACAGCGAATAAATCGCGATTGACCATCTGCGCAGTTGGCCCGATCCAACAGAGACGGATTGGCCCAGGATGGACGTGGATATTTCATTGATCCGGCAGTTACCAGTTCCAAAGGAAACCGGGTTGCTCCAGAGCCAAACCCCGAGCCCTGCCATGAGGGAGAGGTGGAGAGAGCCGAGGACGAGCACGATTCGTCTAAAAACCCGTTGGATTGGCGATTTCGGCCGAGGAGTCGTGGCTCCGTGATCCTCTATTGCCGAGTTTAGCGGTTCGGGTTAGGAATATAGAACCTAGTCTTACTGGAGAGTGGATGCTCAGTAGACCCTGTCCCTTGGTCTTGCTCTGTACACCGCTGTGAGCATCGAATCTCGAATAGAAAAAAAAATATCACACACGTTCCACATCCTTAGAGCCCTCGCTTCGCAATCGCAGGTTTGTCCAGACGTCGTCTCGGATTTGCTTTATCCAAGAAGTCAAATCCTCGATTTTCCCCGTGTCACTCTGGGCCTTGTGCTGAACGTAAAGCAGAAAGTAGATGAAGGTATTTGTGTTGTTCATCCAGCTCAGGCTGAGAACAACGCTCGCGTGGAAGTTGGACAGGCCCGTCGCTGTCTGAGCCTCGGCGATGGCAGCGATGAGAATGGCGAAAGCGGTGATGAGGATCGTCGTTGATTGAGTTTCGACCGAGTCGAGCTCGGCTCTAGTCACTTTTCCGTCCCAGAGAGCCCAAATCGCGGGGATGAAGCTGAGCAGATTTTGCATGTAGATTGCGACGCGGACACCGATCCCCGATATGTCGGGATCTGCTAGGAGGCAGCTGAGGGAGGAGGTCATCGGTGAGGTCGTGGATGTGCGAAGTCAAGTGGAAACGTAAGTCTGTGAGGATTTTGCCAGCGCCCAGACTGTTGTCACTCACTCAGCAGCCGAACAAGGTCAGTGGACAGTCGACTCGGATAGGGACGTCCCTGCCTCCTCCACTGACAGACGATGCCGGCAGCGAGCTGCGTCGTGCACGGACTTGTGCTCCGGAGCAGGCTCGCGATGGAAGCAGCCGGAGCTGAACATGTACGCTGTATACAGTAAAAGCACTATATATCAGTATTAATTCACCGTTCTTTAAGATTTTTCTCGGCTGCGCCATATCCCCATGTTACCATTCCCCTTTCGTTTTTCCTCCGCTCTTGCTCTTCGATTAACCCCTTCTGTCCTCGTCTCTCGGCTCTTCAACATTGCTTTTTTATTTGCGGTCCAACAGCTGATCCGCGCGCAGGTTTTTCTTGACAGGACGCAGTCGATCGCAGTCGTTGCTCATGATTCTATTCATCAGGCCGAGGGGCCACGTATCCCCCCGGCAGATGATTCTTTACATATAAAAAAGGTGTGAATAGAACCCCTTCACCCACCTTCCTTCTCAAATTTATTTTCATTTTTGGTCTGATCTCTGGAACTGCTGCTGCACGTGGGGGATAGTCCTCCACTTAGGTTCAACTCAAAACTGTTACTTTAACTCTGGCCATCCGCTCGACCAAAATCTATGTCTACAACTACCACTGTGCTCTCAATGCTGAATCTCGTGCTAGCTGTGTCGTGTCTGCTGCTTTCTGGCCTATGATTGTTTTTTATCTCCATCCTGAACCTCCTCAACCTGCACCGAGTTGCTTCCAATCGCTCCGTCCTGCGGCCTATCTTGCCGGTTTTCATTTATGTCAAGATTTGTGATTTTCTCCCGTTTCCGTTATTCTCTCTGGCTGACAACAAATTATGAACCAAATTCACTCCTTCATCCTTCCGCCGTTTCTGGCTAGTGCATGATGAATCAAATGCAAGATCGCTCGATTGCCTGCTCTCGTGCTTCCTTTGTCTCCTTCTGAGCGCCTCGCTCCGATTATTCTTGGTTGACCGGCAGTGAGTAGCTGCTCCCCTCCTGCTGTCTTCCCTTCCGTTGTGAAAGGGATGGTTGACCGGCACGTAGGTATTGCCTCTATTCCCTATGTCCCCTTTATTACATTATTGTTCCCAGTTTATTACTGTGTACGTACATAGGGGACGATCGGGCAATCTTAACCCGAAACCACCACCATCGCGACCAGTGTAGGGCTCGTGCCTAGAGTCCCAGCGAGCGGATTCGACCCATCCTCCCCGGAACATCGCCAGTGGGCTATCAAGCCTCCCGAGTACAATTTATACGAGTTATATCCATCAAGCAGCTACAACACAAATCTTCCCTCTTTTACTCCAATTCTCACCACCTTTCTTGCTCCACCCCTCGAGCGACGCCCCCGGCCTTCTCCCTCTTTGCCTGCTTCAGGCCTCCGACCCACATTCAGATCACCGACCCGGTCCCACGAACCCCGCTAGGGTTAACTAGCACTTCGACACCGTATCTCTTAAAACTTCCTCAAGTTAGTTTGTTTGATTCCTAGTTTCGTTGCCGCTGGGGAGAGTAACTTCGGCTGTCCACATTTTTTCCCCCCCCTTTCTAACTGTAATGTAGGTCAACAATAGATTATTTTCTTAATCTTTTCCTGCCATGCTTCTTATTGCCGGAGCGAAGCGGCGGCTGCTCTTGTCTAGGTTCTAATATTTCTTCGATTTGAGACTAATGCCGGTTCATCGCTATCACCGTGCAATCACCGTGCCATTGCCGCGTGGCGTGCTTCTTTTTCCCGCCGGCGCTCACGCCTTGTCGTGGTCGCCAACACTGCCGACGACCCCCTCTAGTTCCAGGCCGCTCGTACTGCACCCATGTTCATTCACTCACCCCCTCTTCCGCTTTCCGTCGATGCCCACCGACGTGTACGCTGGCGCTTCGGTCTTCAAGCACACCCCGCGCTCCCTGCCTCGACTCCTTCAGCCCCGTGGCCCTCTGAGCGGTGCGTCCTTCTTTCCTTTCAAAGTTCTACACTGCCTCCGCTTACGCGTTTTACTGGGGCTGCGTCAATATTCTGTCCGCCTCTCCCTGCTTGCCCGTTCGCCGCTCCGCGCGCACACTCCCCCGGCCGCTCCGCGCCGTGCGCTTCCGCTCTCCGGCGCAACCCACGTACCCACTCCCGCGCTCTCGTCCTACGCCGCGCCGACGTGCACCCGCGTGTCCGCCTCCACGCTTCCTGCTTCCACTCGCACTCACTATGTCGCCTCGCTCCCGCCGTCCACTGCCCCCCCCGCCGACAAACCCCTCCTCGGTCTTGAAGATAACCTTCGTTGCATACGGCGAGTGCCGCGTCGCTGTGTCCGACGTGGATTGCAACTTTCCTCGCCCATGACGACTGGTAGTTTCCCCAGTGCGTCTCACTTGCTGTAGAGTTCAGACTTTTCAGCTGATTCTGTTGTGCATTCAGCGCCGCCCTACGACACGCTACGCATAACCCGCCTACCAAGCCGCACACGTTCGGCAGTCTCGATTTCGCGCCTTGCTCTGCGTGCGCGGCTGGGTTAATGCGGCGCGTGGCCAACACACCAACTTGGTGGCCAGGTCGAACCGATGCTGTGTCCTACCTCAAACCTCCACGTTGGCAGACATGCGCCGGGAAAGATGCATCTGCAATGGAGTCGTGCACCAATCCATCGAGGCACGATAATATAACTCTGCAAGTCGCACGCGGGCACGCACATCCCAAACGCTCAGCGCCCATCTCGGGCGCTGACCAGCAATTGCTACAATACCGTGACGCCTAAGTAATCTGTGGGGTCGGTGATCACCGATGCCGAGTACGTACCCAACTTCCAGTCCATCGGTGCCATGTCCCCTGTCTCGCAACCTCTGTGCGTCGCAAGCGGGCAGGCGCCATTGTGGAAAGGATGAGCAAGAGCGTGTTTGGCGGTGTTTGGCAAGGGTGTGTGCACAGCTTTCGGTTTCGGTTTCTTCCCTCGCCTGACTGGATCACCACGACGCTCGGGACTGTTGTAGGAGACCCGCCGGTACGACGTATACCCGCTATCCCCTTTTCCCATTTACGCCCGGTTCTTTCCTCACTATGCATCAGCATGCGCTGATGCCATTTCCGTTTCACTTATATATCGCGCCGTGTGCTCGCTCACCTCAGTCGTTTCCACCGTTGCGTGTCCGACTGAGGTGAGCTTTACTTACTTCACATACTTCCACGACACTCATATATATTACTTACAGCTCTTACCAACTTGTTCTTACTTTAGGTAGATTCCGACTCAATATAGTCGTTTCCACCGTTGCGTGTCCGACTGAGCTCTTACCAACTTGTTCTTACTTTAGGTTATGGGCCTCCGTAGCTTCTGAAGAACTCAGTCAAAGAACAGCACACAATAAATTCGACTCAAACTTTACAATCATACCCTGTCGCCCCGATGGCATCCCAAATGATTAACCTACCCGTTTTGCTCGCCAGCGAGAAATTGCAATCCAACAAATCCAATTACCCCACATTCAAAGTGCTCATCGAGGAACATGCTGCAAGCAATGGACTAGCCGGTTATCTTGCGGGCACTACCACAAAGCCTGTGGTCATAGCCATAGCTGCAGGAACGACACCCGCAATGACCCAGCTCCCCGCGGACCCCACACCCGTCTTCTCTGCCGCTCCGTCCCTCGAGGAGTTCATGTACCGTGATGGCGTGATGCGGTCGATGATCGTGACGAACATCGTTGACCCAATCGGCTTGGGTGTCAAGCGCGATGGGACTGCGAAGGAGTGCTGGGACTCTGTGGTTAGCGCATGTGCAGCCAAGAGTGAGGCGGCATTGTCACTTGCCCAGAGCGAGTTCCAATCCATCAAATTCACCGGAGTGTCACGCGACGACCTCGACAACCTGCTGAGCAATATCCGAAGCAAAGTGAATGTCGTCCGGATGATGGGTGGAACAGCAGACAAGAAGGATGTCAGAAATGTTCTTATTTGTTCTCTGCCCACCGATCCGCGTTGGCTGGGTCTCCAAGGTGCTTTGTTCAGCACAACAGGTCCTGATGATGCATTTGCCCTGATCAAAACTGTCGCGATCAATACTGGGATGCCCGAGCATACTGCCGAAGCACTCACCTCCACCTCCACCGCTCTCAATACCTCCTTCCCAAAGCGTTGATGCACAAACCCCCAGTGCAAAGCCATCAACAAGACTTCACATGTCATTGAAAACTGTTACTGGCCTGGCGGCAGGAAAGAAGGACAATTCCCACCAAATTTTGGCAACCGGCGTAAGCCCCAGGCAAACCAAGCCTCTACGGATGCGGGGGAGCAGCCGATACATTGTGTCTTGATGGCTCGATCGCTGCGCCCGACAGAAGAGGTTGAGGATGAGGACCCTCTCCTCCCTCCTGCTGTTGTCGTCAAATCAGTTCTTGCACCACAGGCGTATGTCAGCTGTACCTTCGAGAACCACTCTCCATCGGCTACTGTGACATTCCTCGACTCCGGTGCCAGCGATCACTTCTTCCGCAAACCGTTTGGATTTTACGACATACGAGGCGATCCCTATGCGCACCGGCAAGTCGGCCCTGTCCTCAGACGGCGCCTTTGCTATTGTCGGAAAGGGAACAGTAAATATGATGTCCCGTATTGCGAGTAAAATGGTCCGCATCACCTTTCTGAATGCATTACATTCCCCGTCGCTCTCAGCAAACCTTGTCTCGGTCAGCCAGTTCGATAAGCCAGGCTATTGGTCGGCTTTCGGTGGCGGCGAGGTCAGCGTACATGAAGGCAAGGACGGCATGGTGGTTCTGCATGGCCGCGGATCAGATGGGATGTATGTCCTGGATGTCGATAATACGCACGCCAAAATATCGACAGCCGCGCCCGTCGATCTGAAGCAATGGCATCGGCGGTTGGCACACGCGAGCCCGGATACCATCCGCGAGATGCACGTGAAAGGCCTTGTCTCTGACCTCGACATCACAAACATGGATCTCGAGGGAAAATGCCTTGCCTGTCGAGATGGTCGTCAACACGCTCGACCTTACGACGGTCACACAGACCCCAACATACCTCCACTGGATCTAGTCGCATTTGACCTATGGGGGCCTTCGCGTACTGCATCTGTTGGTGGGAGTTACTATATGATGCCAATTGTCGACAGTGGGACGTTGCACAAATATGCTGCCTTCTCGAAGGATAAGAGCGACGAGTCGACAATTGCGGCATTCGAGGAGTACCGTGTTATGGCTGAGCGGCAGACAGGCCATCAGATCAAGCGAGTCAGAACGGACGGCACTTTTGATTCGGAGAAGTGGAAGGTGTACTTCAAAACTCACGGCATTCTCCATGGGCCGACTGCACCATATTCGTTGTCCGAGAATGGGCTTGCGGAGCACGCCATCCGCACGATCACGGAAGATATCCGTACCCTCCTTGCCGACTCGGGCCTTCCGCACAAGTACTGGGCTGCCGCCGGTGCGTTCTCGGTCGAGACGCGCAACCTGATGCCGTCAAGGCGTCATCCTGGGAAGATACCTCAGGAGTCGTTCACGGGTCGCCGGCAGAGTGTTGCGCACCTTCAGGTGTTCGGCAGCAAGTGCAGTGCGAAGGTGAATGTGACGCACAGCGGGCATCGTGTTGACGGAAAGAGCAAGATTGATGGACGGGCAATCCCTGCGACCTTGATTGGATATGTGTCAGGCTCGGGGAATTATATTCTTATTGACGAGAATGGGGGGCAATTCACGAGCCGTAACATCGAATTTGACGAAGGCATGCCTCATCGCACATTGGATGTGGGGGAGAGGTTGTGGATGGAAGATGACGTACCTGTGGGCTCGGTCCCATCCAATAGTGCTCTGGGTGACGTGCCGGACACTCCAGGCGTAAATTCTCCTTCCACAACTACCCAATCCTCCATTGCAGATGGGCTCGTCTTGGCGCCGGCCTCACGCTCTCACTCGCCCGATCTACTCCCCATCCCCGCTGCGGCAGCACCCCTTCCCGATCCACCTCGCCGCTCTGCTCGAAACATTACCGCCACAACTCGCGCTACTGAGGGACGCGACACCGCACAGCATGAAGCTGCTGCGAAGGAAAGGGGCGAGGACTGGGCAACAGACTCCGCAAGACCCAGAGCGAGAGCGAATGTGGCTTGGGATTCCATCATCAGTCTCAATGCCGAACTTGACGACTCCATCGCACAAACCTTGATGTCATATAATCCCGACCACCTGTACGTCCCCAAGACATACACCGAGGCCATGAGGCTTGATCCTGGTCGTTGGACCGCTGCGATGGATGTCGAGATCAATGTTCACGACAAGAAGGGCACATGGGAGATTCAGAAGCCTCTGCCAGGCGCGAATGTGATGGCATCGAAGTGGGTGTACGACGTGAAGAAAGATGGTGCGGGGAATTGGTTGCGCGACAAGGCCCGGCTCGTTGGTAAGGGCTTCACCCAAGTGCACGGGATCGACTACGAGGAGACTTGGGCGGCTGTTGCCCGGCTCGAGTCCATCCGTATGACTGCCGCAATTGCTGCAAAACAAAATCTTCATCTGTGGCAGGTTGATTTCGAAGCTGCTTACCTGAACAGTGAGACGAAGGAGGAGATTTACATGGAGCAGCCGCAGGGGTATGAAGTTGCTGGGAAGGAGGATTGGGCGTGTCGGCTCAAGAAGACCATCTACGGGACAATGCAGGGAGGTCATGACTGGGCCAGGACACTGAACAAGACCTACACCGACCTCGGATACGTTGCATCGTGAGCAGACCCGTGTATGTGCGTCAAAAATTCGGACGGCGGCTACACGCTCACAGACACGTATACCGACGACGTTTGGGGAGCTTCTTCATCCGTTGCAGAGGCCGAGGAGCGAAAGAGCGAGTTGGCAAAGGCATGGGACTTGAAGGATGTCGGCGACACGCACCGTCTGCTCAGGATGCATGTCGAGCAGGACTTGAAGCAAGGAACAGTCACGCTGAGTCAGCGAGCCTATTTCGAGAAAGTGCTCTCTGACCATGACCTCGCCGATGTCCGCCTGCGCTCGACTCCCCTCCCCGTTGGCCTTTCCCTCTCCTCTTCTATGTGTCCTACCACTCCCGAGGAGTGCCAGCTAATGGTCGGGAAACCGTACCGTGTTCTGCTGGGCTCTGTGATGTGGGCCCAACTTGCGACTCGTCCCGACCTCTCCTTTTCTGTCAGTATCCTCTCCCGGTTCCAAACCAACCCCGGCATCGAGCACTGGCGAGCTCTTCTGCACGTCATGGGCTACATCCGCAATACACTCGACCTCGGACTCACCTTCTCTCGAGACGCCGGCGACATCGCACCAATCGGCTACGTCGATGCTGACTACGGCGGATGCCAGGACACCCGCCATTCGACCTCCGGGCAGGTTTTCGTCATGGCTGGGGCTCCCGTATCTTGGGCATCAAAACGCCAGGCCACCGTCGCGTTATCCACTGTCGAAGCAGAATATATTTCGCTCACGCGTGCTGCGCAGCAGCTGAAATGGATGTACGCATGGATGTCCGAGGCTGAACTCGAGCAGCCTTTTCCTGGGGTCTTGTACTGCGACAACCACGGCGCCGTTGACCTTACGAAAACCACCAAATCCCACAGCAAGGTCAAGCACATTGATATTCGTCACCACTTCATCCGCGAGCTCATCCACGAGGGTACACTCAAAATCGAGAGCATCCGTGGTGACGCCAACCCCCGCTGACTTGTTCACGAAGCCCTTGCCACGCCAAGCGCACGAGGCGTACCTCGCCGAACTCAACATTCGTTCTAGCATTGTTTAATCTAACGTATCCGCTGGGTCTGGGGGAGTGTTGTAGGAGACCCGCCGGTACGACATATACCCGCTATCCCCTTTTCCCATTTACGCCCGGTTCTTTCCTCACTATGCATCAGCATGCGCTGATGCCATTTCCGTTTCACTTATATATCGCGCCGTGCGCTCGCTCACCTCAGTCGTTTCCACCGTTGCGTGTCCGACTGAGGTGAGCTTTACTTACTTCACATACTTCCACAACACTCATATATATTACTTACAGCTCTTACCAACTTGTTCTTACTTTAGGTAGATTCCGACTCAATATAGTCGTTTCCACCGTTGCGTGTCCGACTGAGCTCTTACCAACTTGTTCTTACTTTAGGGACGACCATAGGGAAAACATTGAATTGGTTCGAACACTTGATTCAAACCATTTGCAAAAGAATTTCTGATGTCGTTCCGCACTTTCTTGCTGCCGCAGTTCACTTCCCTGCTTGCCCAGGCCGACGATATTCTTCTACTCTCCATCTCCGCCCGTGGTCTCCAAGCGAAGCTCTACACGCCATTGCGACAGATCATTTTGCCGATTCTGCGCAGAGAAAGGCGACGCGAGTGCTGATGGAGTCGTGGCGGGTGCGCGCGGGCGATTTTGAGCCGTTGATTTACTCTACATCGGTTGCCAGGCTGAATGTGGGATTGATAGCATCTTCAGATGAGACAAACACTACGTTCAAGGGTGGCCTAAACACAGTTTGGGTAGTTGAGTTTAGATATGCGTAGACATGTTTAGTCGGCCACACACATCCCGTTTAGACGACTACACACAGTGTCCGGGTAGCTGGGTGTAGCCGAAGCGTAGACAACTACGCAGAGTCTGTATATGTCAATATAGTGAGAGTAGGTACATCCACAGAGCTGCACAGACCAGAGTTTCTCTTGCCAGCTCAACATCCGCGGCGGTTGTTGTGACAGTATCTTAATCCTGTGGAGATGACTACACAGACCTACCATGACCTACACTGACCTACGCTGACATGCACTGACATACACTGACCTGCCCAGAGCTATACAGAGCTACACAGAGCCTGTCCAGCCACCTACACAGAGCGATCTGTAGAGGTCTGCGTAGGTACCTGAACCAAGCCTCTGTGCAGGGAGGGTCTGAACACAGTGAAATCGAAGAGGCGTGCATCGAAATGAGCCACAACTTCTGTGGGGTCCGAGAAAGTATGGAGTGATGAAATTCGAAGCGACTCCAGGGTAATACGCGGGTTATTGGCGGCAATGGGAGGTTGAGAGCGGGAGAGTGATAGCCGCACTCCGACGTCAAGCTCAACGCGCCGGATTGAGGGAGAGCACCGATCCCAAATGAGGATGAAACCCTCCCAATCGGCAGACACGCAATGGAGTTTTGGACGTGGCAGAGAGCGGGGAGGCTGAGCAGTTGTTGGAGAGCGAGCTGAGGGCCGTCCAGGAGATAACCGGCTACGGGGACATATGCTTTCCTCAGATTTGTAGATGGGAAACGGCACATTTGGGAGAAGGCGGCGGAATAGCCTTGACTCCCTGGATGTCGAAGGCCTCGATTTGTCTAGTCAGATGCGGGGAGATCGCCAGGATATCTCGAAATTGTGCCGAGCGGTTGTCGTTGACTACGACGTTGTCGCCACTTGCGATGATTGGTGCCCGAAAGAGGTGGGATTGCGCCGCATACGTCCAACACTGAGAGACCAAGGCGCAAGCCTTTAAATCGCGAGGAGAGTCGCCAATGTAATCAATACAGCTTGCTATTAACTCCTGGATTGCTCCTGGATATGGAGCGGGTTGACGTATTCCATTCAAAACCTCGGCTAGGTGGGAGATTCAATCGCCAATCAACGCTTGATGACGCCGGCGACTACGGCGAGTAATGTCTCCCACGCTCTGCTGCGCAGTGGCTCAATGAGCGATGCTGCTTTTCTCTGCTCTGTCAAGTGGGGACAGGGCTAAAGTGCCTGCATTAAAGCTGAAGATAGGAACACGGTTACAACTTACTATAAGTTAACACCGTAACCAAGTTGACAACTGTCAACCACTCGGTTCCTTTACGAGTCAGTCTGATGTGACTCACAGTTGTGATGACTTGGAGGAATATAAATCGTCGACATCCCGTCACTGACCCCTTTCCCCCCTTCCGCGTGTGTATTCCGGTCCTGTGCTGCATGTGTTTTGATGACGAGCTTGATTTTTTAGATCAGCATGTCGACACTCGAAGTCGTGCCTACTGCTCGAACCGCGCAAAACCACGCTCGATACCATGAGCTGGACATGAACGTGCCCCGATTGTTGGTTCGAATCAAAGAACTACGACGGTGTCTCGACACTGAGGCCAACCGTCAGAAGCTGCTAAGACTCGAAAGTGATCTGGCAAATCAGGGGGCCGTATTCGACTCAAAAGCAGAAATTAGCGGACAGGATCGCGAGGCTGAAGCATCAAATCGACTCTGCTTCGTCGCAAACCCAGCTCGAAACCATGCTGGCTGAGCTGGAATCCCAGCAATCGCGTGAAAACACCGAACTAGCGTCGTACGTGGGAACGCTGGTGCCCGGTCGTGCACAGACGTTGCTTCCGGAGATGCTATCCGAAATCTTTCTCCAGTGCAGCATCAGCTCTCCCCAGAATTACATCGGGGGTCCCCTGGACGTGGAGATGTGGACCAACGTCAATATCTTGTGGGTTTGCTCCGCGTGGCGGACTGCGGCATTGAACACACCCGCCTTGTGGTCCGAGCTGCTTTCACTGCATTTTGACAGGTTCTGGACCCAACTTAGCCGTTCGAGGTTAGCCGAGGCACCTCGCGACCGGCTCGTCATATCTCGGCTAAGTTGGGTCCAGAACCTGTCAAAATGCAGTGTTTACGGGGATAGTGGAACACTTCCTTTGGAGTTCTACAACATGTGGCTGAGTAGAGCTGCCTCAGTCCCCGTCGATTTGAACATCTGGCCCGCGTATGGAGGTGAACACAGCTATTGGTCTGGGGCGGTGGAGATCCTCCACACAAACTGCAATGCACTGGGAACTCTGAAACTGAAACTTCCAAGGAAAAATTCCTCTATCTCGATGCCTCCACTCTTCGCCCATCCGCATCAACCCAAAAACTTACGGAATCTCACTATCCACTCATACGACGACTCCATTCACAAGGCACTCACGAATATTCCGTGGATTCAATTGTCGAGTCTGGAATTCCGTGTCAAGTATGAGTACAGATTCATCTCGCCGGCCCAACTTGCCGTCATCCTCGCACAAACCATGAATCTGACCCGCCTGCTCGCAGACCTTGGCCCGGACCCGCGGTTCGGTCCGTCCCCGCCGCGGGTGCTGAACCTCCCAAGGCTTCACACATTGGATATTTCCTGGGGTGACGATGAAAGTTACTACGATGGAATCGTCCCCCATTCCTTCATCGATCTCTTTGACAAACTGTCCGTTCCTGCGTTGAAGTCACTGAAATTAACTATTGGTAAAGACGCCAGTGCCTTCGTCCTTCCGGCGTTGACGAGCCTCGTCGCTCGCTGCGCAGTTGCCCTCGAATCGCTGCACTGTAGCATCGGAATGTGGTGCCCCATCTCACCTGCAGCCTCGTCCGCAGACGCGATCGTTGGCCTACTTCGGGAGTCCCCGTCCCTCATATCCTTCCATTGGGGGTCGGACGGCTGCGATCTGCCAGATTTGGTGGAAGCACTGACCCATACCGACGGCGACCGCACCAGAATCCTTCCCAAACTTGTTGATATTTCATTGCGACTAGACAGTTACGAGGGAGTGAGTAAACTTCCCCGTCGTTTCATATTTTCCTGATGCGGTTTCCAGATTCTTCCAGGATTCGCCGACATGGTGGCTTCGCGTCGAATATCAGACTCGCAATCGCAGACCCCAACTTCACTACGTCGCTTCAGTTTAAAAGCGTACCGTGACTTCCCATTGAGCGATTACGATGACGTTGACCATTTCGAGCTGCCATCGCTCAGCAGCGACAGCAGGACTGCCAACGACGATGCTCTCCGGCGCCTCGAAGAATTCACCAGAAACGGACTGAGTGGATCTGTGGATTTCCGGCATTTTGATCAAACCCTTAAATTGGTTGATGCTAAGGCCGCTGTGCGGCAGGGTTGGGTGACATTGTCAAAGGTGTCCGGGGACAATTCGTTATACTGTGATGACAATACGGTGTGGCATTGGGTGGACGCGCAGACCTTGTACAAGCAGCAGCAGCTTTAGAGGGGGCTACTCGTGGGCTTTGAACGGAACGTGATGAGATTGATAACGGAAATGGCATCCCTACAAATAAACAAGGATATTACTTTTATTCTTAATTTGGCAGGCAGCCGGCATGTACGCGACGGAAGGCCCGGGGATGGGCTCGGGTCTTGTAACCGACGGAGGAGCATTTATGCTAATAGCAAATGAGGGAATGATATATCACCATCTCTCACGAGAGACTGTTCATGATACACAAGACGGTCCTCCGCTTTGCTCCGGGATCCAAAGCGTGAAACGAAGGGCATTTCATTTCTGCGGCACCCAAAGAGTGGGAGCCCGACAATTACTAGTGGGAACTTCACAGTCGATCAAAATACAGGATGAAACATTCAGAGGAAACCGTTTGTCCATGGCGGGACCAGTCTGAAATTACCAGAGGAATAGACAGTGTCCAATATGGACCAGAGCATACAACCCGAGCAGCGGCTGGAGGCACAGAGAATTGATTCCAGCAAGAGTTCAATTACGTGTGAGGCAAGGGAGGAGACTCGTAGGGATCCCCACCGTAACCGTATAAAACCGTAATACGGTCACGGTTATACGGTTACGGTACCGTACCGTACAGGCTCTCAGAGAGACCTTTTATGATACGGTAATAACCGTACCGTATACCGTAATGACCCGTAAAAATACGGCCGTGTACGGGTTTTTACGACCGTAAATTCACTTGATATGGTTCCATTTTGGAGCCAATTCGGCCTGCCACGACCGAATTGCGTAATGACGCGTACACCACCCCGGTGACGCATGTGCTTTCGAGTTCAACCGTTTGAACCAAGTTCGAACGCGCCAGAAGCGCCAAACGCGATCACGTGGAAATATGATTCCATCAACGCGTTCCGCTCCACGGTTGATTATTGGATTCATATCACATCTTGGTCACCGGCTCGTCATCTTATTTACCTGGGCTCTTCCTACTCCTCCCTACTCCTCCCCCTGAGGCCGGTTGTTCGAACGCGGCGTTTGAAAGTTGACGGCGTGTGCCATCATTGCCGGGCATGGACGGCACGTGGTATGACGTGGGTGGTTGGTTCAACCAAAGTTAAAAAATAATAATCAAAAACCGATGTATGTTCCTTCATTCACAGAAAAGTATCCTCTTGCTGTGAAAGCATACATAATCTCGGCGATTTTGGGGCTCTTTTAGGCCAAATTAAAGCCCTCGTAATGAGTTTTTGAAGTTCGGGCCCAGCGTTTAGGACATACATCAGCTGTACTATATCGTTGTTCAAGTTCCGCCGTTTTTGACTTGAGTGTTGAATTGGCGAAGACTCCTCGAATGTACAAAAGTTAATTGTACTATAAAAATAACCAGGTTGTGCCGCTCGTTGGCCGAGTACTAGGCCTTGCTTCAGGGCCTGAATCACAACTCAAGAAACCAAAAACATCAATATATTGGATACTTGGTATCGAAGCAATCATTCTGATCAGGTAAATGAAAGCTACTAAACCATCATCCTCGGAGTCCGGAAATTGGGAACAAGATGTGCATCATATTCAGAAGTAGAAGGGCCGTTATCATCGTTCATTCCATTCGCCTGTCCAAGACTCCGGGGATTTACAGGCCGAGACCGAGTAAAAGAAGGACGAGGCCGAGACCGAGAGAGTTCAGGAGGCCGGCGACCCTGACAAGCCTATGAAAAGCTGTAAATATCAAAGGCAGAATATAAGGTGGGGCGGCACGTACAAGCCCCCGACGAGGGTAAGGACGCCCGCGAGGATAACATCGAGGCCTATCAGGAGCTTCTGAAGCGCAATGTCGATTTCAACGATGAGGCCGGGGAGGGCAGGAATGTGCGGGGCACGGCCTTTAAGTCCGTTAAGCGATTCGGTGGTGTCCTGCAGACCGTCGTTTCATAATTAGATTTAATAATTAAGCCCAATAAACGTACAGTGATGATACCAGCGACGAGGACGGCAACATCCTCATCGGACTGGCGTTTCCTGGACTCGACGGGCGACAGCTGACCGAGAGACGCTTGCGCAGTGTTGAAGGCGGTGGTGAGCTGGTTGATGAGCGGGGTCACCGTCGCGTCGGAGGCCGTTCCGCTAGAAACCAGTGAGTCTACAGTTATGTGAGCAAAATATCGGACGGAAATCGGATGGCGGGTGTACCGATGCGAGGGAGGATCGAGTCGGTAGAGCCCTTGAGTGCGTTGAACACGTTCACAACGTCAGCAGTCGAGGAGCGCTTCTCAACGTCGGCGCCGGCAGGGGCGGGGATAGCAGACACGAAGCTCGTGGCAAGGAGGAGGATAGAGGCGAAGCGAAGGGCGAACATTGTGGATTAGATGAAGAGGGACGTTCACTGGTTCACTGGATGAGCGGTGATAATTTTCCACTGGACGGCCCCTGCTTTATACGTTGAATAACTCGAAGGAACCCGTCATGACAGCGTGATTTGTCGCAATACCGGCATTTTTTGCTTGTGGTTGGTGAAATGTATTGCGAAAGCAAGGGTGAGAGGCATCAACCACGTTCCAAGTGGAGAACGCTCTAACTCCGTGTGCTGTCAGAAGAAAACAGGAATTGCAGCGCCACGATCTGAAAACGCTATTAGACTATTCACATAAATGAGAGTTGAAACAATGACTTGAAAATTGCGTGCATCCACCTTCGACCAACCCTGCCGAGGTCAGCTGAGGGGCCTCGGCGGAACCTGCCTAGGTCCCTCGGTAGACCTCGGCGGGACTCGGCGGACTCTCGGCAAACCTTGCAGGGTCCGTCGAGGGCATCTAAATGCAGTAAGCATTGTTCACCGCTGCGAGCCTTGCAACGGAACTCACCTCGCAATGGCAATTGTTCTTGGGCGCAAATACCGCTGCTTAACGAGCGTTGAACGGTCGCGGAAATAGCACATTGCTGGTAGCTGCAACGCTGTTGCGGAAAAATAAAGGCCCATGAATTATGAATGGCGGACTTTGACCTGCAAATTGTGCAATTGCCAGGTGCTGATGGAGTGAGGACTTTTGCGGTCGCGCGTCCTGTGTCATGGCTGTGAAATATCATTATTTGAGGATTCGGGAAGAAGGCGAATTATGACTGTCATGATGACAACCTTTGAACTTTTTTTCCCTGTTCGTTTGTTGTGCAAAATAAAAGGGAAGGAGAACGGGTCTGAAGATGTACTGAAAGCCTCCGATAGCCCCCAGAAATGGACCTGACAGACATGGGATCCGCCCAGTTCTGACAGAACAAATGGTGAGTTACGTGATGCCGTAGCGATATTTGCGTGGAGCGAGAGTTGACGACAATGTACAAGTTTGTTCGTTGTAACGAAACTGTAGATTGCTTTTGAAATGGTGCAATGTATGCGAAGTTTGGGAATGTCGCGATAACCTTCGCACGTTCTTTTGCCCTTTCGTTTGTCGCTCAAAATAAACGGGAAGGAGAACGGAATTCAGGAGATGCACGGGAAATTTCCAACAGAACGCGCGAAAATAAACTTGACAGACATCGGACAGTTCTGACATGATGCGCCGAGAATAGTGAGACATATGACGGATGACGTCGTCACGTCAATCAGGCAGCGAACTTGTGGAGTGAGAGTTGCGCGTTGATGAAAGACCGGTTCTGAAGTAGGAGCGGAGGAGAGCGGACAGTGGACAAGAGTGGACAGCGGGCACGGAAGCAGAAAGGGGAGGGAGATAAAGAAGTGGAGCAGAAGAATTTTTCAATTTTCAAAGTAGGGTACACACATTACTCGCATTCCTCGTGTTCAAACATTATATCATAGATCTGGAAACGCATTCTAGCGCCATAGACACGACATATCTACTCTAGCTCGGCAGTATCTGACGCAGGCACTTTCAATGTTCAAAGGAGAGTATACACGTTGCCCGTGTCTTCGTAGACCTGGAAAAGCATTCTAGCGCAATAGACACGACATATCCCGGGACAGATGTAGAGCAATAGAGGGCTACAGACACGGTCAAAAAGCGACAGACCCCCATATATGCGCTTACGGACCGCTACATCAGGAACAAGCTCTTTCACTACTGGTCTTGTATGAAGTGCCGTATAGTTATGGTAGCCCAGTAGCGGGACCTGTCTACCACTGCCACCGTTGCTACTGACTGCTACGAGGCGCTATAGTGCCCATATAACCTGGTAGACAAGTCTCACCTGTTTTCCTGATTTATACAACCGTCGGATACGGCTAGAGATTTGCCCTCGCGTACCGAACCAAAAGCGATAACATTTTTGATCAATTAAGAAGCCTCATCCAATCCGCAGGTCGAATTCCTCGGGCATAGGGATTGGAGAGTGCCATGAGGCTCTCCGGGATATCCGCTGTTCTGGGGCCCAGAACAGCGTTCCCGAAACAATTAGTTTTGGAAATGGTTTTGGAAATCTCAGAGACAATCTGGTTTCTGACCCTCTGAAACTGGCCTCTTCAATGGGACCTTTGGTTTTGCGGGGGCCAGAAACCAATTATTTCCCAAGGGTCTCGAAACTGTTCCAAACCTAATTTTTTGTAAACATTTTTCAGGACTCCAGAACAGCGGATTTCCCGGAGTGCCTCATGCCAACTCCCCATTCCCTATGCTCGAAGAAATTCTAGACCGGTGACCGTCTGTCTATGAATACCTGTTGATCGACACAACTATTTCGATAGACGGCCTGGACTCGAGCCTAGAGAAATTCGACCTGCGACGATACGTCAGCGCTACCCGATACCGGAACATCAGAGACCCGTACTATTTGGGACCAGGTACCTGGCCACCTTACCTATCAGGCCACTTGAGAGCTAGAAGACCAGGGCTTGATAATTATGACTGGGTACAGTCGCAAACTAGGAAGCGCAGCATAATGTAGAAGAGCAACACTAGGGATTACGTACTGTAGAGGTCTCCAGTTGGGCCCTAATTTTACAGAAGCATAGTAGGGTATCAAAACATGCTGTTCACAAAAAGCTTTCTGGGAAACGGGAGTAAAATAAATACGTTCAATCACATTGGGGGGTTTTCAGGGTCGCTGATCACGGCTATGTGAGTTAAAGAACTGAATCGCCTATCCCAGAACTACAATCGATGACGTCGAAGTGTTGCGCATCTACGTTATTTGTGCAAATTTGGGTTGCCCCAAATATCGGCCTCGTTCTCGGCAACCACGTATGCTAGCTCTTAGAAGTAAATTGTAGCATGGACGACACATCAAAACGATATCATCTAGAATATAATTTGGACTGGATGATTTGGATCAGAATTCGCTCATACATTCGCTTCCTAGTTTGCGACTGTACATACAAGATTAGTCGCATAGGCGTTCGTTGAACGCCTATTGTGCACATGAATTGTGCACAAGCGAATACTGGTGTTTTTCGTTCAAATCGACAGTTACGGGTCATGCACCCCTCTGTCGATGTCGAACTTTGGTTGTGGTCACGGGTCACGGCGGTCCGTTGAACCTGCCGCTGGTCACAGCGCGTCCAAAATCGCCTGAAAGAAGCAAAAAAGCGAAAATTTCCGTGGGATTTGTCGAAATTCCGGGGGATGTCACGCCAAATTTCTGTTGTTGGAAATGCTGAACTTGAAAAAAGGGAAATGTGTCACCCCCCTGTCGATTTGAATGAAAAACCCCTGTAATAAGCGAACCCCTATTGCAAGTATTGCCACAAACACTGAACAGGTCCGTGTGCCCTGGCTCAAATGAGTCCAGAGAGGATTACTAGTATTCGGTTGCCCGGACTTGCTCGGAAGCGCAACCGAAGAGGTTCCCGTGGCGGTCTAACACCAGAAGCCTGTCAGAGCAGGCAGGTTGCGTCGCGGGGTGGGTGTCGGGTCCTGCCGATTTAGCTGCATGTCTCTGTGTGTCAGCTGCAGCCGGTGACGAACCTGCCAGTCGTCCAAGCGCGAGCTGAACCTAAATGGAACAGGTGAGCAACAAGGGGAGTGGGAGGGACTGTGTGTGCGAGTTGGAACAACGCTGCTCAGTGACTTGGGCCGAACGAGAGCGTGTGAGCGTGGGCGTGGACGTGAGCGTGAGCGTGGACGTGAGCGTGAGCGTGGCAGCGACGAGGGCCAACGCTGAGTGCGACGAGGGACTAATGCAAAGGGGAAACAAATTGTGTTTTATTCATGTATGCTATGTACATTTTATAGTTGAGTACAACAATAAGGACAATAAAGTCAATATGAAGCAAGAATCAATAATAAGACCGGATCATGTAAATGAAATGCGAGCTGTCTGTAAGTTCAAATTAACAGCGCATAGCCTCCGGAGGCTCGGGTTCCGTGGCCAGCGTGGGGCAATGCTCGTCACCGGTACAAACAGCGGCAGTTCCCGGTTACAAGAAATGTTTACTGCCGTTTAAGGAAGGGACTGTGGACTGACCTTCTAATGTGTCTCGTTTCAGTCTGTCAAGCTTCCAATGCCGCTTTCATTTTTTTTTTTCATCCGCACTTCTTACCGCTCTGTCAACTGCAATTTGTTTTTCCATCCACACTTCTAACACTCTGTCAAAGGCATTTCTTTTCCCCAAGGCGACCACTGCGACTGCTTGCTACTTGACCTTTTCATAAAACAACTCCAATACAACCTCCTCCTCGTCTCAGGTTTTCACCGACTCTCTGCCTCTCTATCATTGCTGTATTCTTGCTCGTTGTCTCTACCATGAGTCACTACCATCCCTATGAACCTTACTTCAGATGCTCTAAGCCTCTTGCACCCAAACTCACTCCTTTCAATCCAGATCCTGATGAGGAGAGACTTACCAACGCTTTTCACGAGCTGCAACGTCTCAATGGTCAAGATGGTAAGATATGTACATATATTCATCAGTCGACTTCTTGGAGCGTGGTTCCTAGGTACTGCCTGGCCTCTTTTAATGGTTGTCTTCCTGTTTTGACTTTGTCTTATGGCTTCAGGCAAGGTAGTTGATCTTGCAGCTTCTGGCTTCTACAAAGTCTGGGGGAAAAATACCTCTCCTATCTTCTGTCCACACACTGTAACATGACCAGATGGAATGACATATGAAAGAATCTATAATTGATTAAACAATCTGCGTCTCAACGGAAAATCAGGTTTGATCCTTGATTGTTTAGTCACATGAAAGGGGACAGGGAAGGCCAGGGGCATTGGTGAGGTACGGAGGTTCTGTTTAATCAAGGGTTGTTAATCATGGATAATCACGGTTCATGTTCAAACATAATCCTTTTAGTTTCAAATTGCACCTCGGGTAGCATTGTGTGGAAAGGATGAAAAGGAAACGAAAAAGGAAGGAGGGCGTGTTGCGCGGTGTTTGGCTAGGGTGTGTGCACAGCTTTCGGTTTCTTCCTTTGCGTCGATTGACGATGACTCAGTCTGGTCTCAATCGGAGGATCATCAGAAAGTGAATTGACTGGATTTCTCAAGCAGACAGCATATACGACACAGGCAACCCTGGATGGGAGCCAATTTTTTTTTTTTTTTTTTTTTTTTGGTGGAGCGTTTAAAGGGTCTGCGGCAGCCGACATAGTCACCGAGCCCCCGCTAGTTGTGTCCGAGGGTAAGCAAGAAACCTCGCAACTTTTGTGTTCACCGCCTGGGGAAATGCTTTTACGCACTTAGAGTGTGGGACTCTTGTCACGAGCCAGTACAGCTTCCTACGCGCTCCTCGTCCCCATACTTACCTCTCGCGTCAACCTTCCTCCTGCTGCCTCCTTGGCTCTATACCCACTAAAACCCGGGCGCTCCCAGTCCAGTCATCTGGGAGCCTTGCCTCATCCTTAAGGATATTTTTCCAGGTGGTGAGGACTTTTTTGACTGGGATTGCTTTTTTCTCAAACTTCCGATCAGTCATGCTGCAATCGAGACTCAGCCTCGCGTTCATTGTTGTGACCCAGCGGTTGTGGATCTCTGTGTCCGTCGCATGCCGCCCTTCATTTTGGATCACTCTTTCGCACCGTAGCTTCCAGATTAGGTACACCGATTCGGACATCAGTATCCGGTATAGTCTCGCGTCACCCGCTTTGACATTTCCTTCCTCATTTTTGAAGCTCGCTAGGCCTGCCGTTATGATTGTTCCTATCCCTGGCCATGCCCAATCCGGGTTTCGTTTCAGCCATAGCTCTTTCGCCAGCTCCCAAAATTTTCCTTGCCCCGGAGCTTCGCATTGCGAGAGAATGTGCTCCATGGTCTCGGGTATGTCACAGTGCTTACATATCCCTCTTTCCTGCATTTCTGGCGAGGTTCCTAGTGTGTCCCGACATAATATGCATTGTGTGTTATCATCCACATGAAATACTGAATTTGTTTTGACAGATCTTTGTTTTGGAATGATCTCCATATCTTCTCTTCTGTTGGTATGAAGCCAAAATGTCCTCCGCCTCTGCTTTGGCTCTTTCCAGGTTTGCTACGGTGCGGTTTCTTTTTTTTCTTTTTTTAAGCTTACGCTCTCGTATAGCTCTGTAAGCAAGGGATTGGGTCATAGCGGAAAGTTTGGCACCGGTCACTCATAGAGTTGGAGGTATGGCCATCTCTATCTCATCCCCTTCATCCTTTCTCGCCCCTTCATCGGCTTTTCTGTCTGCGCCTTCGTTTCGGGTGTGGCCATTGTGGCCCTTGACCCACTTAATCCGGGTTTCTGTTTTCCTCTTCCTTAGTTCCGCTACAGTTACACGCTCGAGGTCCCTATTGGCTACCCCTATGTAGCCTTGGTCCTCTCTTTTCTGTCTATCTTTCGTCACAGCATTGATGACATATTTAGAGTCGCTTTCGATCCGTATCTCGGCATTCTCGCCTGCACTCTTCACCGCTTCCTTCATTGCTACCATCTCTGCGGTTTGATTGGTCTGTTCCAGCATTACCGGCAGCCTTATGGCCTGGTTCCTCGGGTCATCCTCGCCATAGAATACTCCTGCCCCTGCAGTTGCGTCCTCGTATCCATTTTTGAAGCACGAGCCATCGGTTGCTATGTTTTCTTCCGGTGCGTTATCTTCGCTTAGTCTCATGTCAGGGACTTCATTTGTAACTTCCCCTTCTGTAAAGATTCTGAAGATTTCTACCAGTTGGCCTGTCACTGTCACTTGTCTGTTGAACAGTACCCAGTCATCGTCATCGTCAGTACCATCAGCTCGGTCTTCGTGGTCCTCTGGTTGGCTCTTTCGTGGGTCCCATTTGTATGGGAGTTGGTCCAGCAGTCTACCTGCTCTCTTGTAGCACGCGTCTGGGTTCTGGCAGCCTAGCGTCTCTCTGCACTCTACACAGCTGTCGCAGTTGCAGTCCTCGCTTCTTCGGTGGGTGTGGTCGCTCCGGCAGGCCTCTATTTCCTCTGCCTCTCCAACCAGTTGTAACTTGTGGTTTTCTCTTAGACAGATGCTATCGTCCCAGTGGTTCATCTGCCTTATAGCGGCATCTGCCTCTCTGTGGTACCAAATCGGCATCTTCCTTAAGATTTCTCTCGAGAAGGCAATACCCTCTGGGCGTACTTGGAATGTTTTGGCCGTGTCCAGTAGGCTCTTCCCTTCCATTTTGATGTTTGTTTTTGGGCCGCAGCTTGTTTTCCAGGACTGCATTAATGGGTTCATTCGCACTGATATGTCTACCCCCTGCTCCGAGTTAGGTACTCTCGCCGCAAAGTTCGCATCTTGGACATAGGCCCACAATGCCCTGTTGGGCCCCAGGTCAAGGTAGGATTTGAGCCACATGATGTCTATTGCCTGATTTCTAGCTTTTAGATCGAGGCCGTTCCTGCCTCCTTCTTGGATAGGTGCTCGCAGTGTTTCTTCGTTTACGTTTCCTCATTCTTCGCCTTTCCACATGTATTGGCGTATCCGTTTGGTGAGTTTCTTCTCCACGCTCTTCGGCATTCTTTGGACTTGTGTCAAGTATTGTGTCATTCCCCCAACGACCATTTGCACGATGTGTTTCCTCCCCCGCATTTGGGGTCGGCTGTTATCCCAGTTATCCAGTGCTGCGTCTATTTTCTCCAGGACAGGGGTCCATGGTTGGGCTGCCTCGGCTTCGTTCCCGAACCACGCTCCCAGTATTCGTACTGCATCACCATCCTCTACGATGTGCATGTGCTGGGGGATTTCATCGTGCGTCACATCGGTTTTCCTAGTTGTTGTCACACTGACTCTATATTCCCTTGCCCCTATAGGGATGATTTCTGTCTTAGCTATGTTAAATTTGGCTTTCGCCGCGATACACCAGTCGTCGAGCAGAGTCTGGAGTGTCTTCATGTCATCGCTTGCTGCTAGGAATGTGGTGGTATCGTCCGCGAAAAGGTTCGCCACTAGTTTCTCTTCGTGTCCGGGTATCTGATAGCCTTGTAGTGTGGAGTTCCTCAGTGATGCTGCGAGGGGGTTCTATCGCTAGGTCAAAGAGGATGCAGGACATGGGGTCTCCCTGCCGCACTCCTCTTGTTACCTGGAACCGTGTACTTAGATGGCCATTTATCGTGACCTTCGTTTCCGCTCCCCTGTACAGGCCTTTAACTGTATCAATAAACTCCTCAGGGATATTGAAAGCTCTTAGGGTCTCCCATAAATAATTGTGTGCGACTTTGTCATACGCCTTCTCCTGATCGAGCGCAACTATCAATCCATTCGATTCCGTTGCTTCGGCATAGTCCATCATTTGTCTTATTAGCATTGTCTGGTCAGTGATTTTCCTCCCTGGTATAAATCCCGCTTGGTTCTTATGTATGAGGGTGGGCGCTACCTTTGCTAATTTCATCGCTAGGGCTTTTGTCATAATTTTATAGTCTGTGTTCAGGAGTGTGATGGGCCGGTAATTTGCAATTTCATTCCGGTCGTTCTTTTTGTATATTGGGCACATCCATCCCTCGGAGAAGTTGGTACTGGGCACCACCCCATGTTCTTCTATGTCGTTGAAAGCTCTAGTCATCAGACCGATCAGGTTAAAGGCGGGCCGGTTGCACCGGACATCTTCGATATACCTTGCGTGTATCGTCTTCCAGAGCTCATACGTCGCTCCATCGAGCCCTGCCGACCTATTGTTCTGGGAGTTCTTCAGTGCCTCTGCGACGTCTGCTTCTAGGAGTCTCCTTTTCATCAGTTCAAACTGTTCGTCTGTCGGCTTCTTCGTGATATTTTCCAGCACCGTCTTGATCTTCTGTTCGCGGACACCCACTTCTGGCGGGCTCGGGTCTTCTTGGAGCTTCTCATGGTAGTCCCTGGCCATTTCTGCCACCTTCTGCGAGTTCTTTTCATACTGCGGCGGTTGGTTGGGATCCGCATCCGGTTGTGTAGGTTTCCTTAGTGCGTAGATCATGTCCCTTGGTTTTGCCAATTTATTTGACTGACACCAGTGCACACAGATTGTCTCTCCTTCAATCCTGTTCCTGGTCGCACTTGTCTTCCTCGCTTTTAGGTGGCGCTCCCGCTCCAGATTCTCCAGTTTGACTGTGATCTCGGCTGCTGCTTTCACTTTCTCTTCCTCCGGTATGCCCTCGTCATTGTTAATTCAGTCCATTGTCACCTCCAGATTCCTCTGCTTCATGACAATTAAGGGGACCGCTACTTTCTCTCTTTTCCTCGCCATCTCCAACGAGTCTCTTTTGAAGGACGCATATATAGTTTGTGGGTTCCTCTCGTGCGTCTCAGCCCCAGTGTGCCGAGTTGGCTTATCGCTTCCAGTCCTCTTCCGTGTATGTTATTTGCTAGTACTCTGTCTTTAACCAGGTGTTTAGGGATCGCCCATCGGCCCCTTCCCACATCGGGCGCGTCCTCACTCGCGACTTGGACCGATACCATCCTGTGGTCCGTCGGCACACCCACTGATTCGATTTTCCACTCTCTAGCTGTGGCCAGTAGCTTCGGGGTGACGTAGAGCCGGTCTATTCTGAATTGGGAACCTGTGGCCGTCTGGTGGAAGGTATAGGCTTTCGTTGTCGGGAAGGTGTCCCTCCAGCTGTCTTTTAGGTTTAATGTTCGCTTTAGGTCGTCCAAGGCTTCGACCTGGTTGAACGCATCCTCGTGCATCGGGAGTCTGTCTATTGCGTGTTCGACCATGTTCAGGTCGCCTCCCATGATGTCTGGCTTTTGTGGGTTAGGGTGCGTGTTGAAGTACGCCTCAATATCTTTCCAAAATTTTGCGTTGTCTGCTACATCATTTGGTGCGTATACCGCGAGGACATTTACTTTCTCTTCCCTGTGCCAGTTCGTCCTTATGTGTAGTGCCCTTCCTGGGATAATTTCGGTTATCTTCACTCCGTTCACATTGGTGAGTCTGCGGTTCAGTACAATCACCACTCCCCCTTTTCCTGTCGGGTTTTCTGGGTCTTCTGAATGATAGATTTTTATGTTCTTCTTGAAGAGGCCTTCGACCCTCTCTCTTCGTTCTTTGTTCATGTGGGCTTCTTGCACCAGCAGGATGCCGATTCGTTTTTCTCTCATCATCTGGTTTATTTCGTACCACTTGGGTTGCGGTGAATCTTTTGCTTTCCATCCTTTCATGTTAAGTGATGCTACTCGTATTGCGGCTTTAGTGTTCTTCTTGCTACATTTTCTCGCGGCCCGTCGGCTCCTTCTATTTGCTTGCAGGGCTTCGGGCTGTACTTGGGTCTCTCCTGGCGGTTGGAAGAAGATTGCTCCCGGCTGCGGCTGTTGTGGTATTGGTTGCTGTACCGTGGCTGGGATGACTCCCCATGGTATGTGGTCGCGTCGTTGTATCGGCATGGGTGCCGCCTCCCGCTCAACTTCTGGGTGTCGTCTCTCGGTTCGCGATGGGGGCAGTGGTGTTGGATTCGTCCAGTGTGCATTATGCAACTGGCTGCGGCACCTGGGAGTGCTGCTCGCCTCGGGCTGGTGTCCCCAGCCCTCTCCTCGCTGCCTGCGAGTACGTCGCTGTCTGCGACAAACACCCTGTCTGGGTGTTCCTACTGTGGTCTGGAGTTTCCTGAAGCGTGACTGCTTCGGGTGCACCGGGTCTTCATTCCTCACCCGGGGTACCTCATGTCGATAGGTATGTGTCCCCAAGCTCCCATTGACCGCGCAGTGCTGATCCGTCGCCGAAAACAGGTGCTCTTTCATCGGGGGGGCGGTCGACGGTCGAGCCCAGCGCCCCCTCCAGAGCTGCCTGCCCACTGTATTCCATTGCCATGTGTCCTTGTTCCCGATGTTCCTTGAATGGTATGGTTAATTTCATTGCTGTTAGTGTTTGTTGCAATTGGGACTCCCCCCGAGGCTTGCTAGGCCCCGAGGATCGGCATCAAGTGTTAGTATATCCTCCGGGGTACTTGTGCATCCGTTGGGGTGAAGACACGTTTCCTCCCGAAGGGTTGCCGGTGTCTTCCCGACGCGACCATACCAACCCGACCACTGAGAAGAAAAAATTCCTTACCACCCCTCGCTTTCCCCTCCGACCTACCTTCTCACCTTCCTTAGACCGGATTCGTAACATGTGGGCTTGAGGCGGTTGCAGGGTGCGCAATCTCTCGTTCCTTGCGACCACCGCTGACTTCTTCTGGCCCCAAAGCCAGGCCTCTGTCGGAGGGACTTGACGTTTTTTCTGGTGTCTTGTATTCTCCATGTATCCTACTCGTGTTTCAATGGCAGAACAAATTTTTATCTACTCATTTTTCGGTCGCGAGAGAGAGGGGAAAGAGAGATCTATTGCCTGCACGTGTACAGGGTATGTAAGTAAAGTAGGGGGAGAACGGGGCTACATTGCATGGAAGTGGTCTATCTAGTACCGGCCATGTCCCCCACCACGTCGCTGCACCACTGACCACCCATCCTCGGATGCCCTGTGCTTGTCCTTGCAGCTCCTGCATCCACCGTCATGGTCGTCGCAGCGGTCGTTGCGGCGGTCGTTGCAATGGCCGTCACGGTGGTCCCTGCGGCGATCATTGTTGGTTCGTCCTCCACCACGGCCGGGGCGGTGATTGTCGTTGTCATCGTCGTTGGCACTCGTGCCGTTGGCGAGGTTGTGACGGGGAGTTATATATTCTACTATATGCCACTATGCTTTTCATGTTCCCGCTCCCAGCGGATTATGTATTTACAGTCACGTGATGTAGATTACGAATCTAATCTATTCTTTGTGCAAAACTTCCATGTCCTAAGTGCATCTCGCACGGAGGTGGTGCGCTACGACTAGCCCACCACCTCGGCTGAGCATCCATTTAACTGCTCTCCACCCCTGGGTGATCGGGGACCAATCGCAAGATTACATTAAGTCCGGGCGGGAGGCTACCTCTCCCCGCCGACGGCGCTGAGCTCGACTTCGAGCTCAAGTTCGGTGCTCGCGGCATCGCACCAAGGTCTTCGCTAACGAGAAGTTCCCTTCCCGAAGCTCGACCGCTTCACAGTGGTGGACGAATCCGGAACTTCGTCAAGTCAAGTGAAGACCTTGCGCCTTTGGATCTCGTTCCGCGAGATTGGGACGACTGGACGACGGCTCCTCTCTGGCAGAGCCCCTTCTTTCCATCTTTGAAGCCGCCGTCTCGACGAAAACCCTTCTCCGTGCGACAACTGGATCTCCGACGGCCAGAACCGGCGCGCTACCGCGTGCTACGGTGGTCATTTTATCTTGGAAATTCATTTGATTCCATCAAGACCCCTGGGTCGGATTTTCTTTAGACGTTATTCAAGAACCCTGAAGGACTCGGCCTTTTACGAGTCCTATGCTCCTCATCCTGGGACGACCAGCTTCTCAGCGCGAGTCCTGGTACTCGCGTTCCCCGCTGCTTCCCGCCTCCGCGAGAGGATAGGATGCTGGATCACACTTTGTTCATCTCTGCCCGATCGATCGACCATGCGTTCGTGTGGAAACGATCGTCGAGCGCGCCGCTCGAATTTCAAAATTATCTGAGATTATAAATACTCTTCCAACTACGCCCCTCACTTCACTCCGAGTCCCACATGGCGTCGACTGGGAGCAAGAAAGTCGTCAACCCTTCTAGCTCGAGCGATAGACCGGCCGCCCGCCAGAGCAAAAGCAAGGGCTCAGGCGGAGACGGCGACGGCACCCTACCTCGACCTGTCCCTTCTCCCATACCGCCTTCACGTTCCAACAACTCGCAGATGGCGGCCAAGCGTGAAGCCGCCCTAGCTGCGGAGCGTCTTGCTAGGGACGCCCGCCTCGACGCTCGCCGACAGAAGATACCGGCTGCTGTTAGCAGCGACGGTCCTCTCGAGCCTATCGAGCACCCAGCCAGCTGGTACAGTAAATACTTTTCAAAAATCCATGAGAGTTAGTGTCACAGGGTTTTGCAAAAGCCCCCACTAACTCATGGATATCCCCAAATGGGCTGTCCTGGCCTGATCCTTCTCTGCCATCCAGAGGCCATCATCCCGGCTGTTCTCGGCTTGGCCTGGCACCTTCCGGATATTCCAGGCATGCCAAAAATAATAAATTGTCAATTAAAATGGCCATATTTCAATTAAAATGGGCAAAACTGATGGCTGCCTGTATTGGGGGTGGGATTGATGGGCCCTGGCCATTGCCTTAACATTGATGGGTGTTCGTATTCGGGTTTACAGCTGCTCTACCATTGATGGCTGCCCGTACTGGGGCTGTAATTGATGGAATGCGACAAAAAAGCGCTGCGTTTTGGAAATGTTTTGCATTTTGTGGGCCAACGAGGCTACTGATTGGAAAATGGTATAGGTGACTCTTGTAGCCCTCAATGAGCTCTACAATCTGAGCATAACTTTCCCTTTTTGGACACTAACACATTTCGCCCAAAAAGGAAATTCCTAGTATTAGCTCTTCCCTGGTGCATAGTTCAACTGTTTTGGATGATCTAACCATATAGGGATGTTATTCTAGGTTACTTGAAGCTGACCAGACCAAATTAGAGCGCATTATAGTGCAATAATAGGGTGCAAATAGCGAATTCGATCAATTGTGTTCCTGGCCATGATGGATACAGCAATATAAATACCTCCTAACTGTATTAATTTGTTCTCCTAGGCTTTGAAGGTGACTGGGCCAAATCGGAGCTCATTATAGTGCAATAATAGAGTGAAAATAGCGAACTTTCCCTTTTTGGACACTAACACCTTGCACCCAAAAAAGGAAATTCCCTACATCAGCCCTTCCCTGGCTCATAATTCAACCGTTTTGGATGATCTAACCATATAGGGATGTTGTTCCAAGCTTTGTGAAGCTGACTAGAGCACAGTGGAGCTCATTACAGTGCAATGATAGGGTGAAAATAGCGAATTTGATTGATTGTGTTCCTGGCCATAATATCTTGGGGATATAGCGATATAGATACCTCCTGACTGTATTACTTTGTTCCCCTAGAGTATAAAAGCACCCTGCAAGCAATAAACTATGTGATGATCATTAAGAACATCGCATTTTGGCCATACAAGGAAATTCCATTTTCGCTCTATTCTGGCTCTCCCCAGGGTGTGGGATATCCCCACACGCATGTTTTAAACTTATCTGATGTATATATCTTGGAAATGTGGACAGCTGACACCAAGGTCACCCCATACCCCATGATTTGAGGTGATCATGTGCTATAGTGCTGTTCACCCCATTCAGCATGCTACAGGGTCATAGGGATCCTTCTGAGCAATTCAAACAGATATTCCAGGCCATATGAAGAGTTCCCAGCCAAAAAGCAGGTTAATATGGGATCATAAACTCGAAATATGTCAGATGTCATTTCTTGGTTGTTTCATGAATAGGGCACCAAGGAGACCAGTGAGTGCGAAATAGACACTGAGAATGGGAAGGGAGAGTGTAAATGACTCAGAATGTGCTTTATTTGAAGTGTTTTGGTCGAGTTTCGGCTGAATACTGTTGCTGAGCATATAGGTTGGAGTACAACTTTGGTTCCATATACTGCCCATGGTTCAAAACACCATCTGGCCAGAATTTCACCAAAACACTTCAAATAAAGCTCAATCTGAGTCAGCTATACTGTCTCTTCCCATTCTCAGTGTCTATTTCGCACTCACTGGTCTCCTTGGTGCCCTATTCATGAAACAACCAAGAAATGACATCTGACATATTTCGAGTTTATGATCCCATATTAACCTGCTTTTTGGCTGGGAACTCTTCATATGGCCTGGAATATCTGTTTGAATTGCTCAGAAGGATCCCTATAACCCTGTGGCATGCTGAATGGGGTGAACAGCACTATAGCACATGATCACCTCAAATCATGGGGTATGGGGTGACCTTGGTGTCAGCTGTCCACATTTCCAAGATATATACATCAGCTAAGTCCAAAACATGTGTGTTGGGATATCTCACACCCTGGGGAGGGCCAGAATAGGACGAAAATTGAATTTCCCTGTATGGCCAAAATGCGATGTTCTTAATGATCATCACATAATTTATTGCTTGCAGGGTGCTTTATAGCCTAGGGAAACAAAGAAATACAGTCAAAAGGTATCTACATCGCTGTATCCCCAAGATATTAGGGCCAGGAACACAATCTACCAAATTCGCTATTTTCACCATATTATTGCAATGTAATGGGCTCCACTGTGCTCTAGTCAGCTTCAAAGAGGTCAGAATACCATCCCTATACGGTTAGATCATCCAAAACGGTTGAATTCTGACCCAGGGAAGGGCTGATATAGGAAATTTCCTTTTTTGGGTGCAATGTGTTAGTGTCCAAAAAGGGAAAGTTCGCTATTTTCAGTCTATTATTGCACTATCATGAGTTGCAATTTGTCCCAGTGACCTTCAATGCCTAGGGAAGCAAATTAATACACTCAGAAGGTATTTATATTGCTGCATCCCCAAGATATCATGGCCAGGAACACAATTTACCAAATTCGCTATTTTCACCATATTGGTACATTATAATTGATTACAATTTGACCCAGTCACCTTCAAAACCTAGGATAACAAATCAATACAGTCAGGAGGTATATATATTGCTGCATTGCCAGGATATCATGGCCAGGAATACAATTTATCAAATTCGCTATTTGCACCCTATCATTGCACCATAATGGGCTCTAATTTGGCCTGGTCAGCTTCAAGTAACCTAGAATAACATCCCTATATGGTTAGATCATCCAAAACAGTTGAACTATGCACCAGGGAAGAGCTAATACTAGGAATTTCCTTTTTGGGCGAAATGAGTTAGTGTCCAAAAAGGGAAAGTTATGCTCAGATTGTAGAGCTCATTGAGAGCTACAAGAGTCACCTATACCATTTTCCAATCAGTAGCCTCGTTGGCCCACAAAATGCAAAACATTTCCAAAACGCAGCGCTTTTTTGTAGCATTCCATCAATTGCAGCCCCAGTACGGGCAGCCATCAATGGTAGAGCAGCTGTAAACCCGAATACGAACACCCATCAATGTTAAGGCAATGGCCGGGGCCCATCAATCCTACCCCAATACAGGCAGCCATCAGTTTTGCCCATTTTAATTGAAATATGGCCATTTTAATGGACAATTTATTATTTTTGGCATGCCCGGAATATCCGGAAGGTGCCAGGCCAAGCCGAGAACAGCCGGGATGATGGCCTCTGGATGGCAGAGAAGGATCAGGCCAGGACAGCCCATTTGGGGATATCCATGAGTTAGTGGGGGCTTTTGCAAAACCCCATGACACTAATGTGTGGGGACTTTGCAAAGTGCTTACTGTATGTAGTGACCCAGCGAAAGCGGAGCTGTCAGTCGGTTCCTCGTCCGTGCTGTCAGGAACCGAACCCGAGCGGAACGAGGACGTACCTGAGACCTCGCCGCCCCTCGATGCTGATTCTTCCTCGGGGGGAGGTACGGCTACTGCGCCACCGGTCGAACAATCCGCGACTACGGAGGCGTCTGCCACCCCATCTCTTACATCCTTGGTGAACCCCATCTCCTCCGTTTCAGGTGGCCAGTCGGCGCGTTCGGACCGAACATCTGACTCTTCAGCGTCCGCCCTACTTCAGGGCCGTGGGGTACTGGATACCGAGAGTGTTTCGCAGTTCCTCGGTCACAAGAGGGATCGCCGGATCTTCGTCTCGGCCTGCGCCGACTGTGACATCTTCGACGAGGACTTGTCCTCCTCCTTGCTGAAATTCCATCCAGTTTACGATCCGTTGAGGGATGACGACCCGTTACTCTCCTACGGAGCTGTCGACGGTGTACTACCGGGCAAAACGGCTGAGGAGACGATGGTCCTGCGCGACATTATCATGCGCTGGTCCCAACCTCACATAAACCTCAACTGGGAGACGCTCGAGGAAGGGATTCTGAAGTTTAAAGAGGAGAAACCGTCTAAACACGGCTTACTCGTATTTAAACACCAAGGACGCACTACCTATTCCCTGGGTTCCTTCATTCTGGAACGCTTCGCTCACCTCGTCCTCGCCGCCTCTCAGATATTGGAGGGGGCTGAACGAATTCTTGGGTAACCCGCCTAAGAAACGCTTCCTCCTCGACCCCGAGTGGAAGTTCATGCGCACGATGGAGCTTGATAGTAGCCGCACCGTCGTTCTCATGACCTTTTCGACCCTCCAATTGAGGCTGGTAAACGCTGGCCTCCACATCCGCAAGTTCTTGCAAACCGTCCAACGAATGTACGGGCTAACTCCTCCCGATTTGGTGTCGGTTTGTATCGACGCGCAGCTCGGTACGGTCGGAATATGGACGAGAGGCCCCTCGCATCGAACTGGCTAAGCTCTTGGCCCGCCCAGACTACGGAGCGGTGGCGGACACGATACACGCGGAAGCGCGATCAAGGCTTATCAAAGACACCGATCTTCCTCCTCGGAACGTCTACTATAGAGATTCGCCGAGAGCTGCTGAAGCTCACCAGGTCGCGCTCCCTGCTTCCCCTGCGCCCGAAAGTGTCGCCTTCAAGGTTCCGATGCCGGTTAAACCACCGATCGTTCCTTCCACTAAAGGATACCCTGAGCCGGCCCTCAAGTACCCGGTTCCGCCTTCCCTCACTGCTGCGCCCTTGGGCCCCGTTAGTTTCTTGCCGGCTATCGGGATGATTCCTCAATACGGAAATTCCACGGCCACGGCTAAGCTCAAGCTATTCAATCCTGGCGCCAGCATCTCAGAGGTACGGGCTCAAGCGAACTTAGCTGCAGCCGCCCTACCGGCCCCGACGAACCAATTCGCGGCTGCAGCCGCCGCTGCCGCCAACGCTCTGAACCCGGGGGGACCCCCCAATCAGCAGTGGACCTCGTACAATTATCAGTCGACTCAAGGGCAAGTCGGAATTCCTCCGCCTCCCTTCATTGCGGGAGCGCCGCCGCACGACCCTGGAAAGGGTCAGGACAACGCCTTCAATCCTACCGGACCCAACCAGCCGGGGAGTTACGGTGCTCCGACTCCCGGGAATGGTGGTGGCGACGGAGGAGCAGGAGGTGGAGGAGGAGGGGGGGCTCCTGGAGGTGGGGCCGGAGGTGGAGGAGGTGGGGACGGTGGGCCGCCCACTAACTCTTTTGCCAATTCCCCCTGGACGCCTCCGGACTGGCAGCTTAACCGCAAGCTCAATCTCGGTATGGTCCCGACCTGGGATGGACATGGGAAGACTGTGATAGACTACCTTTGCTCGGTCGCGGAATTAACTCGTCTCTCGCCTCAAATGATCGTCGACCTCGGGCTATGGCTCCCTTGAAGTTCACGGATCGAGCTCAAACCTGGTGGCAAACGATGCCCATCGACTTTCGGAATTCGGTTAGCCAAACTGGAATCTCCTCTTCAACGCCATCTCCGTGCACTTCCTTAACGAAATCTGGGTTCACAAACGTACTACCGAATGGGAGGAAATGCGGTTCCGTCAGAAGAGTCACGAAGGCGAATGGCCGCTGGACTTTATTCAGAGACGCGTCAAACATCATATGTTCCTCTTCACGACTTCGACGGATGGTCCGGAAGTTGTCGCTCGTATCCTCCGCAATGCTCCGGACGTGTGGCTTGGAACGATCAATTCCACCACTCACCGCGATATATTCTCGCTGAAAGCAGCCGTCGTAGCCTTTGGCCCGACTCTTATGTCTAATTGGAATCAAGCCATCCGTCTGGGGAATCTTCACGACTATCCTAACCGGTCGCATCGTCGTAGAGGAAACGCGGCTACAGTCGAAGAAGTTGAAGACGAGGACGAGCTTCTCACCAACCCCAGTCCATCTTCCAAAGTCGCTCATGCAGCCGAGGGACAGTCGCGCGGTAGGTTCCGTCCGCGCGAAGCTTCGACTCGTCCAAACTGGCCGGAAGGCAAGACGGTCAAGGGCTACGCTTTTGTTAAACGCGACGATGTCCACAGCCCTCGTAAACCCCCAGGTGGATGCTACATTTGTACCAGCACGAATCACTTCGCCAGGGACTGCCCTCATTACGGGAACTGGTTATCTTTGCGCGACGTGAATATGATAGACTCGGACATTGATGCCATACAGGAAGCGGAGGATCTTAAGGAATGGTTAGCTATGATTGTCGAGGCCAATAATGAATCTTTTTCTGCTTATCCGAGTGAACTACGTGAACTGGAGAAATTAGAAAGTCGAATCCGGCGCTCTGTACCCGTTCAACAACGGAGTGCTGCCTCTGTACATGTCGTCGTCAACGGAGCCCCTAACCGCAACACACGTCGGCGAATTCGGTTCGAAATGCCGAAGACCGATGCTTCGGCCTCCAGCACAAGCAAGGGCAAACAATCTAAACCCGCTTCCTCGATCTTACCGCGTCGCGTTCGACGGTTCAAGGAACGTCAAGATTCCAAGACCGGCTCTCAGGGCGACCGGAATTCGGAATCCAGTCCGGATACCGAACCGACGGTGCCTGAGGAAGCTACGGTGAAGCGAGACCCTAGGTATGAAGACCCGCGCTTCAAGGACCGACGAATCGTGAAGGCGGTCCGAGCGCGATCGATGCCGGCGGGAATGGGCTCCCTTGGAGTCAGAGCACTGCATATGAAAGTTCACATCGGCGACCCCGACGCATCACCCACCATGGGGCGACTGGACTCTGGAGCAGACATTACCCTCATATCGGAGGACTTCTTCAACTCTATACCCGGCCTTCCCAGACCAAGAGAAGGACTTCGAATGCGCCTATACGCGCTCACTGGCGAAGCTAAAGTGCTCGGCTACACGCGCTTCTCCATGTTTGCTCAGACCGCGGACGGCTCCTTGGTCAGTTTTGAAGTCGAGGCATACGTGGTCCGAAACATGAGGGTACCTCTCCTCCTCGGAGAGGACTTTCAAGTCTCCTACGAGCTGGGTGTCACGCGCTACTCCAGCGGCCACTGCGACATCAGCGTTGGGCAATCCGATTTCATTATTCCGGGGTCATCGGCCCAACGGGTGGACTTAGGCTTCGAGATGCGCTCGGTGCACGTAGTCGTCGCGAGCGGATTCAAACATCTCAAGGCTCATCGCCGGATGAAGTTGTCCGATTATCGACGACAAGACGATGACCAGCGAGCGGAAATCGTGGCAGAAGAGGACGTCTTGATTCCCGCTGGCTCGGTCTGCAACGTGCCTATTCGTGGTCCGTTCGAAGGACGAGACGATTGGCTTGTCGACCGGTTTGATCCTGCCCACTGACGACGGATCTGTAGTCAGTGCCCCCATGACGTGGATTAACTCCGAGAACGCGTTCTTGCCCGTCGCCAATCCCGGTGTCCGGCCATGGTACATTCGCAAAGGCGAAGTCGTCGGGCGGCTTGTAGATCCCGCTTCTTACGCGGATTGCCCTGCGGACGACGAGGAACGTGAACGTATGGTCGCTAATGCGGAGTCAATACGATCTACAATCGGCACCCTCCGTCAACAGGACTTGGCCGCTGCAGGTCTCTCGGAGAAGCCTCCTCACGAGGACGACCATCTGGAGGGCGATGATCAATGGGGTCCGAAGACTACTGCAGTCCCAGAGGACGCTCTGCCTGACGTGGACGTATCAGGCCTGGTGAATTGGGGACCGGACATACCGGCAGACATCAAACCTCGTCTCGAGGAGGTGCTGCGACGGAATGCGACGGCGTTTGGTACTGGCGGTCGCCTGGGAAGAGTGGACACTAAAGTACCCATTCCGCTCAAACCAGGCACGCAGCCCATCTCCATGCCCATGTACGGAGCTTCACCCGCGAAGAGAGAAGTCATCGACAAGCAACTGGACGCTTGGTTCGAGGCCGAAGTCATCGAACCGTCTGTCAGTCCCTGGGGTTTTCCTTGTATCGTGGTGTATAGGAACGGGAAACCGCGTCTGTGCGTCGATTATAGGAAACTCAATGAACGCACGGTTCCGGACGAGTTCCCCATCCCGCGGCAATCGGAGATTCTCCAAGCGTTGAGCGGCGCTCAAGTGTTATCTTCCTTCGACGCGCTCGCCGGCTTCACCCAGCTTGAAATGGCGGAGGACGCGAAAGAGAGGACGGCCTTCCGCTCTCATCGTGGTCTCTGGCAATTCCGGCGCATGCCCTTCGGGCTGCGCAACGGCCCGTCGATCTTCCAGAGGGTTATGCAGGGCGTGTTGTCCCCCTACCTATGGCTGTTCACCCTTGTGTACATAGACGATATAGTGGTTTATTCAAAGTCGTGGGAAGACCATCTGGAACATCTGGACAAGACCTTATCCGCTATCGCGAAGGCTGGGATCACGCTATCGCCTCCCAAGTGTTTCATGGGTTATTCTTCTATCCTATTGCTGGGTCAGAAAGTTTCTCGCCTCGGGTTATCCACTCATCACGAGAAGGTCGCGGCGATTCGAGAGCTTGAGCGCCCGCGCACGGTATCAGATCTGCAAAAGTTCCTGGGAATGTGTGTATACTTCTCTGCATATATCCCGTTCTACGCGTTCATCGCGGCGCCACTATTCGCCTTGCTCAAGAAGGGCGTACGATTTGAATGGAAGGCGGATCAAGAAATCGCCTTCCAGCAAGCGAAGGACGCGCTAGCCGGAGCACCCGTGCTGGGCCATCCTCTTCAAGGCCAGCCCTACCGGCTATATACGGACGCTTCAGATTACGCCTTAGGAGCGAGTCTACAGCAGGTTCAGCCGATTCAGATCCGTGACTTGAAGGGGACAGCAATATACGATCGATTACGCGGCGCGTGGGACGCAGGCCTGCCGGTCCCTCGTCTTTTCGTGAACCTCTGCAATGACGTTGTAGAGGGGACGAAGGATGAATGGGCGACGGAATTTGAGGACACCACTGTTCACGTTGAAAGGGTCATCGCCTATTGGAGCAGAACATTAAAGCCCGCGGAGCGGAACTACAGCGCAACGGAAAGAGAGGCATTGGGTGCGAAGGACGCGCTAGTGAAGTTTCAGCCGTTCATAGAAGGGGAAGAGGTGATACTCGTGACCGACCATGCGGCCCTTCAGTGGGCGCGAGTCTACGAGAACGCTAATCGGCGACTGGCGGCGTGGGGGGCAGTGTATGCGGCATATCCTGGCCTACGGATCATACACCGGGCTGGGCGGATCCATTCTAACGTGGATCCTCTATCAAGACTACCTAGAGTTCCGCCGCACAGCTCCCCGCTTCAGGATGAGATTCCCTCCATCGTTCCCGACGACGATAAACAGCAGGCAGCACAGGCCGCGGAGGACAGGGAAACCTTTGCGCCGGCAAGGAAAGCAGCGTTCGTGGCCCTATGGTGGAGCGACGTCGTGGAGCGATTCGAAGCGTTCCCCGTCCAAACACGCCGTCAGAAGAAGGTCTCCGAGGAACATCTCGAACCGGAGGATGTCGAGCAAGACATCCTCGACGGTATTCCTCGGGAAGAACTGCCGGAGGAAGCAACACTTCCCTTCCAGTCCTCCGATCCCTGGACCTTTCCTTCAGGAATCGACGCCCCTTCGAAAGATGCTGATGAGAGATGGGAGGAACATGCCCATCTGCTCCTTACCGTCAATCCGGAACTGATAACCCGGTTCGTGCAAGGATACAAGACCGACCCGTACTTTCGCAAGCTTTACGTCGACGAGATGCATAGCGCCGACAAACTGTTGACTCCTTCTCGGTTCCAGAAGGGGTCAAATGGTCTGCTGTATTTCCAGGATGCCGATTGGAATGCAAGGCTCTGCGTGCCCTCCTCCTTGGTGCCCTACGTCCTCAAGCTAGTGCATGACTCCGCGGTGGAAAGCGCTCACGCTGGCCCGCGCCGGTTCTTGGCGCGCATGAAGGAGACATTCTACTGGCCGCGAATAGCGTCGGACGTGGAAGAATTCACGGACACTTGTGACGTCTGCCAGAAGATCAAGGTGGATCATCGCCGGCGAATGGGAGGGCTGAGACCATCTCATATACCAGCCCGACCCTTCGCGACGGTATCTTTGGACTTAATTACGGGTCTGCCTCCCTCAGGACCAGAGAAATTCACTGCAGTTCTCGTCATCGTGGACAAACTAACCAAGTACGCTATCATGGTGGCCACGCATAATCAGTTGACGCAAGAAGGCTTCGCTCGCATTTTCGTCGACCGAGTCGCCAACGTCTACGGTTTACCGGAACGTATCATCTGCGATCGGGATAAACGCTGGTCGACTGCCTTTTGGCGTTCTGTCGTCTCTTACTACGGGAGCTCCCTCGCCCTCTCTTCCGCCCATCATCCTCAGACCGACGGTCAAACCGAGGTGCTCAATGCTACCATAGAACAGATGCTGCGAGCATACGTCGCGGAGGATCGCACCTCGTGGGCTCGTTGGCTCAGTGAGGTTCGCCGCGCCTACAATTCCTCGGTCCATAGTTCCACCGGATACTCGCCCGACTTTTTGTTGTTCGGCTATCAACCGCGAGTATCGACGGCCCTCTTAGTTCCTCAAGGGGATCCCGCTCAACGCCCTTTTCTGCCGAGTCAAAAGGCCGACGACTACATTGCCGTGATGGAGAAACACAGAAAGTCGGCTCGCGACGCCTTGACGTTAGCACAGGAACGTCAAGCGAGAGCTCACAACAAGCACCGCCGACCCTGTGGAGGAAATCCAGCCGGGAGACCTTGTCACCATCAACCCACATACCCTCAAGCTCGTGGACGCTACCAGTCTCGGCGTCAAGCTCATCCAAAAGACCATAGGCCCCTTCGAAGTGACGGAACACATCAATCCTATGGTGTACCGGCTTCGCCTCCCTGACAATTATCCCATGCACCCCGTTATCAACTTGGAACACTTAAGACGGTACCGCGCGTCCCCAGACAAGTTTGGAGAACGGACTACGTACCTCCAACCAGAGACCTCCTAAACGCGACGGAAGAATACGAGGTGGAAGCTATCATCGGCCACCGCCTCTCCGGACGTAGGGACGGTAATCGCCGTATGTACCTCGTACGTTGGAAGGGCTTCGACCCTTCCGAGGACACCTGGGTTCCAGAGTGGGACTTGCGCAACGCCCCCGAAATGACGCGCGAGTATTTATCTCAGAACAACTTGCGTTCGGTGTAACTTTATTCGTGGTCCCTTAGGACCGCACCCGTTTAATTCTTAGGCCCTAGGTAGATCCGAGGGCGCGGAGTTTGTTCTTGTTTACTTTCAAGGAGATCGCCTTCCGCCGATCTCCTAACTTTCTCTCCTGACCACGACCATCGCCGACGGAACCCCGGGCGAATTCCCCCTCTCTCACTCTGTTCGTCAATGGTTCACCGGACGAACGTCTTTCCGGCGACTCTGCGTGCCTACGGTAGCCCAGGGCATACGACTTTCCTCATGTACCCCGAAGTGGACACTTTTCCGGAGGAGACACTGCTGTACTCGGGAAAGAGGCTCCTCAGCTCTCAAAGCTACGAATATCCGCCGCTCGTCGACGACGCCTTCCAGTGGAAGCTACCACGAGCGTTCTCCTGAATTGGTCGTGAAGTGAGGACCGCCTACGACGGGCACGAGCGACGCTTCGAACTGTGGAGTCCCAACTCTACCCAACTCCCCTACTACTCGGGTATACGCTGCAAGTGTGCTCGGACTCCTGGCTCTCTACAATTCTAGAGCAGCGACGGTACGACGGCCACTTGGGGCGATTCGACCCGACCATCGCACCCCAATACTACGATGGGAAACGTCCCTGGCTCGCCTTCATCACCTCGCTTACCTGAGCTCTCGGCCTTCGACCTGTCCTCCCGAGCCGAGTACGTTCCTATAATCCGTGCTTGGGAGGTGGACAACCAACGTCCGTACCGAGCGCGCGTAAAGGAAACTTTCCTCAACGACCTCGACGAGTCCAACCACGCGATCCATTCAATGATCATGTCGATAGGCACGCGCGTGTATCGAGAGCGCGCGGATCTCTGGAATAATCGCCCGATCTCGCCCCTGCTCTCGGATTTCGACTGAACTCCGACGAGGCCTCGACGTTCGAACAAGCGGTCGATTTGGGCAGGTGAATCCAGCGGTGGATACTCGAGAAGCACGCCTGGTACCGGATGGCCGACTCATGGCTGAATTACCATGAGAAGGACCTCGAGCTCTCCGCGGTGCAGGTCTCGCCCGCTAACGAAGAGCTCCTAGGGGTCTGGATCCACGGTATCTCGGAAGAGGACCTCAAATTCTTCCTCGGACACGCGCCGCGTTCCTTGCTTCCTCATCCACGAGCTCGTCGAAGAAGAAGCTCCCAGCAAGCTTGTGGTGACCAGACTTCGTTCAAAGCACCCCTGTCGCCCAACTGCTCGACCCGCAGAACTCGGAATACGACCGAGTCGCTCTGCGGCTCAATAGAGGAGAGTACACCCTCCACGACGGTTCGCTGCCATTGCCGGGCGTCGCCTTTCAGCCCCAACGACGAACGTCTGCTCTCCGGAAGCCTTAATCAGTACGGACCTGATCCTCTCGAAGGATCCATCTGTTCTGAGTCTCCTGGAGGAGTTTCCATCCCTGGTTCGGACGAGGACGAGGAGTTACCCGTGGTCGAGCGAGCTACGGTTTCCACCGGCTCCGAGTGGGCGGCTGCCCCGCGCTCGATGATTTTGGGAGCCGAGGTCTCGGTCGACATGATGGAGGACGTGAAAGTGACTTCGATCCTGAAGTTCACTGTGCCCAACACCTTCACAGTAGAAGGCATGAAAGGCTGGCTATCCTCGGCTATGGAGTGAATAGTAGGAGGACGATGGCGGCGAATGGTCCGCGTAGAGTGGCGCCCGCGCGTCCACTACTACGTTGAGTTCGACACGGATGACACCGCACTCCGCGTAAAGGGTCTAGTCGATGCGAAGGATGGAACGGTTCGACTGGTGGACTTCGCCAGGAGCAGTGAATTTGAGGAGGTGCTGAGCAGACATCCTGTCGTCGCAGCCCTCTCCGCCGTTCCGCAGTCACCGCCCATCATACCCAAGTGTTCTGGAACTTCGGCGCCCTTCGAGCGTAGACGCCCTCGATCACCCGCCGCACGGGATTCTTTTCGCGGACCAACGTACCCCTCAGTGGGACGACCACTACCCGCGTACGAGTCACGGAGAACTGAGCCGACCTCAAGGAGCTATTACCAACGCTCTTGTTCTCGTTCTCCTCCCCACGCATATTGCCGTTCTCGCTCCCCTCAGCGCGCATATCGCCGTTCACGCTCGCCACCATACTCAGCTGGTGCAGTAAACACTTTTCAAAAGTCCATGGCAGTTAGTGTCACGGGACTTTGCAAAGCGCCATGCTAACTCGTATCTATCTCCGGAATGGCTCTTCTACGGCACAGATAGCGGGGTTCTCGTATTTTCTGGCTGTTCCGGCCGGTTCGGGCATCCCCAAAAGTGTATTATCGCCCCTGTGGGTACGGCTATGCCGGCTTGGCTGTTATCGCATTCCCGAATGGGTTGCCTGGTGGATCTGACAATTTCTGCTTACGATACGAGACTTCCACCGGTATTCAGCAAAAGCAATAGAAAACAAAGATTATTTATTCGAGCCGAACACGCTGGGAAGGGGGCTCATCCTCGGACGGCGTCGCGCCGCGCTTGCGTCTACATGCCTTGAGCTTCTCGCTGAGCACCCAGGTCACGTCTTCTACCAGCTTCGTCCACCTCGGCGTGCCATCCGCAACCCCAGCCAACCGATACCACCACCAGAGACAAGCAACGACGCTCGTCAGCCCATTCAGTCCCGACACGAGCCCTTCAAAACTGCTGCCTCCCTCTTTTTTGAGCGTATTTTCTTCGAAATCTGCCACGGATCCCAAGCCCTCCTTTCTCCATGCGGGGTTCACATAAGTCCACCAGCTCACAACCTTGTCATAAAAGTCTTCTTTGCTGTCGTCGTCGGTGTCGAGTCCCGCAGGAATTCGGCGGTCTTTGCGGGCACGCTGGACCCACCAGCTGACGGCGTCGGGTCGTCCTCGCGCAGGGAGGGTGGGCAAGCTTTTTTCGCAGAATCCTGTGGCATGCTCGAGAGCCCACCACGCATCCACTACGGCTATCCACGCCGGGTGCTTCCCCTCCGAACGGAACAGCTCCAGCACTACGTTGTGCTTTTCCGAACCAAGGCTTGCCGACGGTAGCGGGGCGGGTGATGATCCGCTCAAGCCCGTTGCGGGGGCTACGGCGGGGAGGCTGGGCGGGGCAGGTCGGGCGCCGACGTCAAGGGGAGGCGAGAAGGTGCTCGTGTTGATGGCAGCGTGCTCGTTGGCGCACGCATCACCGCCCATCTCGCCTGAGGCCATCTCGACGGCGCAGGTATCTGTGCTTGCGTCGTGGGCCGTCTCGCCTGCCGCCGAGGCTGAGGCAGTCTGGACGTTGACGTCGACGGGGGCAGGCGAGTCCAGGCACGCTAGACGGCGGGAGCTCCGCCTCGGCTCCGCCGACGCCGATGCGGCGCTGGTGGAGCGGGAGGGCTTCAGTATGCGCCGGGGCTTTGGAAGACCCAAGGCGGTACCAGCGTCCTGCGGGATGAGCGCGCGGAGGAGCTCCCTGTTCTTCGCGATGTTCTTCTCGCGGTCGAATTCGTACTCGCTGAGCGTGTTGAGGTCCCGGATGCGGTAGTTGCGCTGGGGCGTATCCATTGCGTCCAGCGTCCTCTGCAACGGCGTGTTGGGCGGGTATCTCAACGAGGGCGGAGGAGGCGGCGTGGCCCGCTGGTCGTCCCGGTCCTCGTCCTCGTTGTTCGCAAACGGGTCGTCGTCACGCTCAGCGTCCGAGCCACCGCCCGACCATTCATCTTCCTCCTCCTCCTCGGCGCCCGAATCCTCCGCTTCTTTTTCCCCCGCCTCTTTTCGCCCTCTCTTGCGCCTCTCCCCCCGTTGCGCGCGGCCTTCGGGCAGGCGGTCCTCTGCTACTTTGGGCGCCGGATCTGCCGCAGGGCGCTGCAGAGGTATGAGCGCGCTCATGCACTGTGCACACAGAGCGGGCGCGCCAGCCGTGGTTGCAGGCTCACCCGCTGGGTCTACGAGCCTGCCGAGGCGTCCTGTCCGTAGTCAGCATGTTGCTACACCTCTGAGGCAATAAAATGGAGGCTCACCCATTTCCTCCTTCTTGCACGCAACCAGAAAGTCGGCGAAGGCTTGCAGAAGAGCTTTGGAGCGCAAAGGTGTCCATGTGGGGAAGTCTACCTCGGGGTGTCCTGGCAGAGCCCCTTCTTGCACCCTGTCGCAGGTAAGAAAGCACCCGAATGCGAGCGGGAAGGCGCACTTACATGGAAATAAAAACCTCATCCCCCTCACCGTCTACGATTTCCCCTAAAACGAGGATTCCCTTGCATTTCATCTGCGCGCAGAGAGTCTGGAGAGCGCGCTGAGAGACGACCTCGGCGTGGCGTCGACGTCTGGCATAAAGAAATGAGCCAGGCATCCACAACAACCATGAAGACCGAAGAAACCACTTACTCAGCCAATTCCTCCGCAGAACACTCCGTCTCCCCGTTGAGCGTCCTCTCGTAGGCGTCCCTTCGACCCGTAAAATCCTTCTCCCTCTCAGCCTGCATGCGCGCTTGCTCCTCCTCGCCAAGCTCGTCGAAATAGGTCAGCGCGAGGCGCCGTTTGCAATTCAGCGTCTGCGCCCGAGTCGGAGTATCTTCCTCGACGTCGTCACCATCCTCCTTCTCAAATCCGTCGAGCTCGTTAACGTCGTCTTCTTCGTCATCGGCGTCTTTGCCGAACTCAGTCCGGTAGCGGGCACGCAGCACCTCGCCATGGGTCGGGTCCTTCCACAACACCCAGGGCATCTGCATATGCCGAGGGGCTCCCCGCAGGGCGGTGAGGCTTGCGAGCCAGGCGCGAAAGGGCTCAATCTTGCGAGTTTTCTCCTTAGTCTTCGCATTTGAAAACCACCCTTTCAATTTCTAATAGACGCATGTCCTTCATTCTGCCAAAAAAAAAAAGAAAGAAAACGGTTCACGCACTGTTTGATCGGCGGCGCGGGCCCGCAACTCGTTCAACCGCGCGCCCGTCGCGGGATAGGCCTGCAAGACGGCCTTGCGACGACCCGCGCCTCTTGGCCTCCTCCTGATTGGCCACTTTCACGCGCTCGGTCTCTTCTTTATGCAGCCTTTCCTCCTCCTCCAGTTCCTCCTTCAACTCCTCTGAGTCTAGTTTTGGGTATTTCGTGTCCCATTCCGGAAAGAATTTTGACCAAAATATTTCTTTTTTGATGGGGGCAATGGAGAGATAGTGCGGGAGAGAGTCATTAAGAAAGCTGAGAGGTTCGCCGTGAAAGTAGCCTTTGTTGCCGCGGGGAGCCATCGCGAGAAAACGAGAGAAAACCAGACAAACAAGACTAGATGAAACGACAAAATGATCCAAAATGATCGAAGAATCTAAGGCTGTGACGGTGACGACGCGTCAAGTCACCTTGCACCTGACCAGTCATACATACATACGCACCTGACCTACACATACCTTGTTCCACCGCAATGCGCGAAGGTGAGCCAACAAGTTACTCTCGCATTTCCCTGCTGTTTCCTTTGCCATGTCTCCCTTTGCTGCCCCGCTTCCACCCTATGTGGCGCGTGCGTGAAGGGTGGCATTTTTCATACTTCACCACTTCTCTCGGTATTCTGCTCCCCGTCCAACTCTCACACTGGAGCAGGGCGGGGTGCGGTACCTCTCTGTGCGGCTACCACCCAACTCCTACATTAGAGCAGGGTGGTATGCTTTTGCAGTATCTCGGCCTCTTTTTACCTTTCACTTTCCGTCCCATTTTCCCTCTCTTTCTAAGCCTTAAACTCACTTCTGCCACTCTTAGGATTTTCCCCGCCGGACCTCGGCGATCTCGGCGATCCCATTGTCTGTGCCGCTTATGATTTGGAGGAGGCTCTCCAGCACGAAAATGCCGCGCGGATCGCACGTGAGGACGCGGGACTTGCGTCTGACGACGACGACGACCCCGTGGAGGTCGAGGACGCCACCCGAGCCACCAATCCCATCAAATCTTCCGCTGTCCGTCCGCCCGCTTCTCCCGGCGTTCCTCAAGAGCTCACCGGCAAGAAGAAGAAGAAACTGCAAAAGAGACGTCATGAGCGCGCCAAACGCAAGGCTACCGCCATCGACGCGCTGAACAGTGTCACGCCGCCGGTCCCCACCCCGCGCGTTCTTGAAAAGGCGGCCGCCTCTGTCCCCGTGAACGTGGCATTCTCCGCGGAGGGTTTTCGCGCCACAAAACAGCGCTGGACGGGGCTGGTCAAGCCTGTCGAGCACCCGCTGCTCGCCTACGCTGACGATCCGGAGGCGCTCAAGCAACATATGCAGTACGTTGATTGGGACGGAAAGTAGGCCGCAACTCACTCCCCTTCGCCTCCTACTCACCCGCGCACCAGAAAATGCCACGTTATCTTGGATAGAAAAGGGCATATCATCGGCGTCTTGGCCTGCCCTCCCGAACCTGGCGAAACGTGGGACACCGTTGTCGAGGCAGCAACGGCAGCTATGCGCGCGGCACGCGACAAGATGTCGTTTCCCCCCAGCGCCTGTTGCCATCGCCGAGGGAACTTCCCCGCTCCCGCGGAGGGTTTTGCTTTCGGCGGGGGCCGCCAGACCATTGGCAACATCAAGGCCTTGTCGCCCACAAATCGAGCCGCCATGGACGAGCTGCTGGAGAATGAGAGCCTCCAGCGCATGGCGACGTACCCGATCCGTAAGTGGCCCAGACTCTCGACCTCACCTCACGCCACGCTTAACTCTTCTCCCGCTAGCGGTCTTCCAGTCGCTCTGCTTCCCTATCTACTCCGACTACCACCGCACCAAGCAAACGTTGCTCCAGAACAACCCACACCTGCGCCGCACGTTCCCTCGCAGCCCCTTCGCTGCGGTTACCGCCAACTTGGGGCCTGTTTCAGTGTCTCCACCCCATACCGACGCCGCCAATAAGGCCGACGGCATGTGTCTCATCGCCGCGCTCGGCGCCTTCGATCCCGACCAAGGGGGCCATCTGGTATGCTGGGATTACAACCTCCTCATCCGCTTTCCTCCGGGCTGCAGCGCCCTTATCCCCTCGGCCGTCGTTACTCACTCCAACACGCCTATCCAGGCAGGTGAGGACCGGTTCTCACTCATCCAATACACCGCCGGCGCTCTCTTCCGCTGGGTAGCGAACGGCTTCCGCTCTGACCTCCAATGGGCTGCGTCTGCCACTGCCGCAGACTTCTTGCGCCGAGAGGAGGAGCGCGCGACGCGGTGCCGTACCGCCTTGCAGAAATTTTCGCGCTGGAAGGACGTCAAGGTCAAAAACTTCGCGGGGAGGGCCAGGTGGGAGGTCTGGGATCAGGGCGATATTGCAGATTTCAGCGACCTGACGGAGGAGAGCGAGGGGGAGCAGTTGCCGCCTCGCAAGAGAAAGCGCCTTGCCTAGTAGTTCCAGCCGCTGTATATATACAAACACACTCTTGTCTGCCTCTATCCGCCCTAAGTCTGCAAGCGCCCAAACCGACTGCAAGCGCCCAAATTGATGGGTCGATCTTATTGGTACGGACTGGCGGGCCGTTCCCGGCCGTTCCCGAACGAATCCAAGTTTTGAACCACCTGCTCTCTCCCCTAGCTTTCTGGATTGATTATGAAGCATTAAAGGTACATTGATCACCCCTTTTGATTATACCAAAAGTTGAGGAGAAACCACCCAGCAGATATTATTTTATCTTTCATACAAGCCCAACACACGCCAAATTTTGAACGCAAGCTGAAATTCGGGGTATAACACGACTCGCAGGCCTTGCAAAAATAGGAAAAAAACACTCAGAGAGTTTCTATACAATATGCAAGCAACATGTGTCAAAATTGCGGGATGGGTGTCAGTTGCGAAAAAAATATCCGTGATGAAGTGTTCATGCACAGTTGAAATCTAGTTTCAACCACAAAACCTTGGTGCAACTTGCCGTCTCTTTCGATTTCCACCTCGAATGAAACTCGAATACCCCAGTTCAAACTACAAATACAGGTTTTCTACCGCCGTCTCTATGTCCCAGTGGCCTCAATATAGACTGTACCCGCCTGTACGCCTCCAAAATCCCCCAAGACGTCGAAAAATGTTGATTTTGAAAACCTCTCAGATCAACCCAGATTTTTCATATGTTAGTTCTAATGTCAAAATGTCCTCAAATCTAGGTGCACGAAGTCATTCGGGCTCTTCAGCCGCCGGAATAGGTGTTGACATTACACCAATATTATGACCAGTTCGTTGTCATTATACGCATATTATACATTCAGATTCTCGTGGTCACATACTAAACATATTTCACTTTAAACTACGCAGGAGCTGGTACGATTAGAAGCCAGAAGGCAAGGTTCCAGAAAATATAGTGCACCTATATTGTGTTGGAGATTTCATGCAGAAGAAAATTCAGGCGCGTCCCATACCTCCTCTAAAGCTGCGAGTAGATTCAATGCATAAGTTATACCAATTGAGAGATCCCAGAAACACGATCGACTCGCGATTTGCTTTTCGAAACTGGAGTGGAAGAGATAGGGGCACCGGAATTACTATTTCGGGCGGTGCTAAGGTCTTGCTCTCACCACCACCACCCCGCGTAAATGGTGGACACAACCCTCGACAATGCGTTTAATGGGCTCACGATTCGCAACCACGGGTACTTCTACCCTCGCAAAGGGTTTGAAATGACGCAGGGCTCTGAAAAGGACTGGTTCTATGTTGTTACTTGTGGCCGTGTTCCGGGCATCTACACGCATTGGTGAGTGAGTATTTTATTGTATGATAAGCTTCAATGTTCCTGCCTGCAGGGAAGACGCATCCCGGCAAGTCACCTCCTTTAAAGACGCGATCCACAAGAAGTACCTGGGGTGGACCGCTGCCACAAGCGCCTGGAATGACGCTCGTCGGCCCGTTGTCTCTCCTGCTCCCCCATCCACGCCGCAGGCTTCATTTTCGCGCGCGGCCGCAAATGCTGTGCCTGTCCGAGCCCAGAATCCCACCCTACCGAGGAAAAAGGAGAGAAAACGCGGGGCTGCGTCTGCGTCACCCATGCCTAATGAATCGAATAACAAGCCGCTGTACGTTTACTCCCGGGATAACGGTGCTACAATCTATGCGAACGAGTACGTTTTGTCTTACAAATTAAAAGTCCTTGCTTATCACTTACGCCTCTCTCGCTGTAGACAGCAAGCCTCGTCCGCAGCTCATCGCGGTCTCACCGACGGCTCTTTTCGCAAGGTGGAAATCACTCCCCACCTCAGTGAAGCGTTCGCCTACGGCACCGAGTCGGCATTGCGAGTGATCGACATATCCGACGCCGAGAGCGATACCGAGGGCGTGCCAGTAATCAACATATCAGATACGGAGAGCGTGTAATTCCATCATTGCAATATCTACGTCTCATCTACGTCTTTCTTTTTTTTTGTATTTTGGACTTCTATCGGATTTTTTTCCCGCATTTTGGAATTGGACGCACTTCTGACCGGTACCTTGAGAATGCGCCACCACGTGTAGTGCACAGCCACGGGTCACTTCAGAATCTATGAAAAGATCCTCGACGCAACGCGGCGGCAGCTCCAGGAAGCGAGCCAAAAACGTTTTCTCACTCCAGTCGTTTGGACTTTCGCTCAGAGACCCGGCCTCAACCTCAACCCCTTCTACTGCTCGCACAGCCAATTTAACTGCAGACGGACGACGCGCTGATGTCCAAATCATCGAACTCCAGCCGCCCGAGCGCACAAGCGGCCCACCCGTGAGCGGCCCACCCGTAGATCTTAGCGATGACGACAACGACTGGCTGGATTTACCGGGCCCAAATATCGCGGACTCTGTGCATACATCATCAATGACCCAGAACTCGGCCCGCAAAAGGAAATGGTACGCAACCACGGTGGGCTCATTGCTTTCTTGCTTACCCACCATGCTGATGTTTTAATTCAGGATGACAATCTTCGGTATTGGGTCCAAAATTTCCGGGACGAATACCTGCGAGTGTTGATCACTCGGGAGGGTACCATGGGTGGCGTGGGTCTGTGTTCCTGCGGGGAGGCGGAGGCGGAGTACCGCTGCAACGAGTGCCATGGCATGCAGATGTTCTGCCGAGCATGCATTGTGGAGGCACATAGACGGCGCCCTTTGTGCCGCATAGAGGTGCGTTCTTTCATTGTCTATGCGTGGACCTCTTTGACTTTGATGTATACAGGCATGGAATGGTCGCTTTTTCGAGCGCCGAGAGCTGCGGAAGCTTGGCTTGCGGGTCCAACTTGGGCATGCAGATAATCAGCCTTGCCCTCGTGCGCACCGCGGCCGCGAGAAATTCGTCGTGATAGCGCCAAACGGATTCCACCACGTCGCGGTGGACTTCTGTCAGTGTCGTCTGAGCAATTCAACGCACCGTTGGGAGCAGCTGCTCTTATACGGTTGGTTTCCATCCACGCCCGACAATCCGCAGAGTGCTGTCACCATTTCCGCTCTGAAACTTTTTCATGCGGTCAGTCTTCAAGGCAAGACGACCGCCTATCATTCTTCAATGCCTTAGTGAAGATCACGGACAATACGGGCAGTAGAGCTTTCCAAGTGAGGGTTCTGCTTCTTCCGACTCATTCTGGACTCACCCGAAATTGCAGCGCCGATATCGGCTTGTCCTTCGGTTGGCGCGCGAGTGGCGCAACCTCCGAGCTCTGAAGCGCGGGGGGATGGGCAATGACCGCGACCGTTTTTTCCGCCGAGACGCGCGATGGGGAGCTCGCGGTGGAGTGCATCGCGTGCCCCAAAGTTGGAGTCAACCTCCCGGAGGGCTGGCAGATGGCATCGCCGGAGCGAAGGTAGGCGTCCTCGTCCGTCTGGCACCGAAGCGTGCGGCTCATTGCGTCCAGATTTTTGTTTGCCGTATTCTGGGCCTTCGACGCCTGCTTTCGCCTGAAGAGAAAGAAGATTTCGAGCTGGGCTGCGGACCCGAGCATTCAAGACGGGTGGGCGTATTTCACTGCCTGGAAAGAGTACGGGCCATTCGTCAGCACTTTGGGAGAACAGACAGAGGTACGTCCCTCCCCTTACCTTGCCCGTCCTTCAAAAGCTGACGAGGCGGGGGCAGATGAGTACGTGCACAGGCCTCGCGGCACTCGACCACGCCAACACCAAGTACGCGCAGGGTTACGCTGCTACCGGGTGCGGGATGGTCACTTGCGGCCGCCACGAGGTTGTGGCAAAAAACGGGGTGGGGGATTTACAGGCGGGGGAAAAGTAAGCTTTTGAATTTATCTCTGCTGGGCCGCGACGCTGAACGGGCTGTTCTCCTCAGATACGGTAACATGGACTACATTGTGGCGAGCGCCTGGCGACACGTCCGCGACCTGTTGTTTTTTTTGCTATCATACGACATCATGTGTCAATGGTCTAAGAACCTCAAGGAACGCCTCTTGAAACTCCCGCCCGCCCTGCGCTTCCACCTCGTGCAGTACATCGTGAAGTTCGTGATACCGAAGCTTCATATTCTTGGGCACCTGAGATGGTGTCAAGAATTCTTTTCGTTACTCTTCACGCTCGGCGCGGCGCAGGCCGACATGGAAGGAATTGAAAGAATCTGGTCCTCCAGCGGTCTGATGGGGGCTAGCACGCGGGAGATGGGACCGGGGGCGCGCCAAGACACGCTAGATGACTTTTGGCACTATTGGAATTGGAATAAGGTTGTTGGCATGGGTGAGCACTTTTATCTCTCTTCTCAAGGCGTTATTTGCTCAGTGACGGTCCTGGTAGGCCTTACACTTCGCAAACGGCTGCTTAAGGCGGTTAAAAGAGCTCCAGCGGCAACGAGACGGTCTTGAGGAGTTTTCAGAGGCGCAGGGGGACCAGGTGCCGGTTTGGAAGCAAATGGTCGACGACTTTGAATCGGGAGCGTCGCTCGTGAACCCATACCAGCTTCCTAAATCTGGTACGCCGTATCCTTAATCTAGCCAACCCTTCCCTCCGTTGATGTGCCGTTGTTTTCGAGGCCCGAGCCTGCGGGAGATAGAGCTCGAGTTGGCGCGAGAGGAGGAAAAAACAGAGCGTGCATCTTCGACCGTACGGGACGCCGCGGATGGTACCATGACCGAGTATCTCATGCTGGGGCTGGAGATCGAAGGGCAGCAGTCAGTTTTTAGTTCTGTGGCATCTCCTTCCTGCGCTTATCCTCCCTCAGACGTCAGCTCGCCGCCGATCTATTGGCCAACAAGTCGCCCACCGCAAAAGAGCTGACCGACTTTGTCACCCGGCGGACACGAATTTCACGTCAAATAAAGAAACTGCGCCTCCTACAGCGCAGATACTCTCCTGGCGCTCTGCAGCACCTCGCAACCGCTCCCGACGCTCTCGAGGTCCCCGAAGCAGAGCGCACGCCCCTCCTGCTGCCCTCTGCGCTCTCCATGCAGAACGCTCACCGCCGCTCTCTGCACCAGGCCTTGCTGTGAGCGAGGCGCGCTTGCGCGATGGGCAATGCGACGAGAGCCTGGATCTCATCCGCCACGGGCTGTGCGTCAAGAAACGGTTGCAAACGTACAGGTCCCGCAACTCGCGGCGGCAGCACCAAAACACGCGCTCGCGCACACTTGTCGACAGCCAGCAGCGGAAGGTGGACCTCGCTGCTAACACGTACCGGCAGGCCCGAACGGCCCGACGTGCTCTCGACGACGTCGCAGGAGCCTCACAATGGCAGGAGCTCAAGAAGGCGGACGTTCGGATGCTGGAGGACGAGGAGGAAGCCAAAAAGAGGAAGCAGCGCGCGATGAAGGGGAAAAGGAAGGAGGCAGCCCAGGAGAACGAGAACGGGGAGGTGCGCGGCGTGCCAGGAATGGGCGAAAAGAATCGTCTTGTTTCCTGGATCTGGCTGAGTGCGGGGTACACGGGCGGAGTCATGGGGGAGAACATGTACGAGGGGGTGAGGGTAGAATGGTGCAAGGCGTATGCGCGGGTGAAGAGGTGGCGGGAGGAGGTCCTCCTACTGCAGGAGGAGATGGCTCGGTGCCTGCGCTCGCTAGAGTGGCAGGCTACCGTGTGGGATGGGAGGGCGATGGAACCCCACTACAGTGGGACGCGCACATACAGTCCAATGCATCGGGACGGCGCAATGGCATTCGCTGCCAGGCAAGCGGCGTTGCGGCGGACGCTCGCAGCCCGTTTTTCGCCGGATGTGGTGGAGCCTTACCGACCGGATCGAGGGCCCACAAGCTGCTGCGTCATCCGAGTCGTCGGGGATGGACGACCACGAGCGCGGCGGTGGTGGCAACGGCTCCAGCGGCGAGGAGGAGGATACAGCTGGCAGCGACGACGGTGGAGCGGCTTCGTATGCAGACCCTTGCACGGCTGATGCAGAGGGAGTGGTTGCTGAAATGAGCCCAGAGGACGAAGCTTTGAGGAGGGCCCAGATAGATGAGCTCCTCGCCATCCAATCCACCTCAGCGAACCAATATGATGATATCTAGCGTGAGTTCTTCAGGCTAGTTCTTTCTTGCTCTTCTTACTGACCACGCCATTAATTGCAGCGTCCCGAGGCTTTTTTCTGTACCTCCCAGCGCGCGCTGCGGGTTTTCCCGCTGTATTTTTTTTTCTAAAGCGTGGGATTTCTCCTCACGCATACACCCTTTCCATTGCGATGCTCCCATGGTGCTCCTACCGTTGCTCCTCTTCACGCCTGCGAGTATCACCTGCTCGTAGCGCTGGGCTTTTTTTTTACAATTTTTGGGCACATTTCGGCGATATCGGATGTTTCGGATGCTTCGGACAAATGTAATGAGATATCTGATAATTGAAATAGCATAATCCCCGGCACTCCTAAGCGCCACCCGGCGAATGTACGTCGGGAATCACAGGGTATGGCAGAAGATAAAGATATCGGGGCAAGATAGTCAGGATCAAGTCTCTTTTGGGGCTAGATATGAGTTAGCATGGGGCTTTGCAAAATCCCCCGACACTAATGTGTGGGGACTTTGCAAAGTGCCTACGTCATCTAGTGCCATACTATCGCCATCTGCCCACGAGCTCAGCCCGTCGCGAACCTCGCAGCCCGCGCTACAGAAAGCGTTTTTCGCGTTCACCTTCACCTGACAGGAGAAGAAGGACGCGAAGTCGCTCGCGCTCACCGCGAAAACAAAACCGATCCCCGGAACGTTCGTGTGCCAGCTGATACAGTAAGCCTTTTGCAAAATACCATGATACGCAGTGACACGGGCTTTGTAAATGGCCATGGTAGCCATATATGGTAAATGTTGCCTAAAAAAATACGCAAAACAAGGATTGAACCGGCAACCTCCAGATACTAATAGTAGCCGGCATCATTACCATTACACCAAGGAGGTTATAGATGTCTAGGTTGCTTACCCAGTTAGGTCAAGCCTAGGCTTGACCTAACTGGGACTGCTAATACCCAGACCTAGGGCAGGCAAGCTGTCCTAGGTCTTTGAAAATTGTTTTGCACAGTTTATTCAGTGTTTTGATGGGATAAAAAACCCTAACCAACCCTAACCAAGCTAACCAACCCAAACCCCTAACCAAAGAACTCCAATATACCTGGGAGACAAGGCACCTAACCCCTAACTCTAACCTTCTAACCCTAACCCTAACCACCCTAACTCTAACCTGGCCCTATGTGGGGTGGTGCAAGGCTTATTCTGCATTTCCCACCTATATATGGGCTATGCAAACTCATAGGGAGGTATAGCTATAGTAGTGTAGTGGTTAATACCTGGTGTTTAATTATCACCGGTATGCAAAGGCTTTTGGTTCGAATCCCACTGGTGACTTTCCTTTTACCTTCCTTTTTTGGATCTCCGGTGGCTGTACGCTCACTACAGTGAAATTTTGCAAAACCCCGTGTCGCTGGGTAGCCGGTCTTTTGCAAAAGACTTACTTTATCTAGTGCGTGTGCCACCTACTCAGAATCCAGAGCACGGAGTCCGGACTCCAGCATGGGAAGCAGACGAAACCGTTCTTGGTCTCTGGACCTACGCAGGGGGGCTACAGATAGAGGTTTGTCGCCGGCCCCCATGGACGTTGATGTGCCGGATTCGGGGCTTAGCCTGTTAGCCTGACTCACGCTCACAGGTGAAGGATCTTCGATGCCAAGGGAGAACGAGCGGAGGGACGAGACGTTGTCCAGGCGATTGGGTGTTAGCCTAGAGGAGCGATTGGGGTTTACAGGAGATGCCAGTGGGACTTCGCCGGTAAAAAAGAAGTGCGGTCGACCACCCAAAGCCATTCGGGAACATAGGGACGCTTTCGGATGCTGAGAGGCGCGAACATGGGGGGGCTCTGTGACGGGGAGTTATATATTTTACTATATGCCACTATACTTTTCATGTTCCCGCTCCCAGCGGATTATGTATTTACAGTCACGTGATGTAGATTACAAATCTAATCTATTCTTTGTGCAAAACTTCCATGTCCTAAGTGCATCTCGCACGGAGGTGGTGCGCTACGACTAGCCCACCACCTCAGCTGAGCATCCATTTAACTGCTCTCCACCCCTGGATGATCGGGGACCAATCACAAGATTACATTAAGTCCAGGCGGGAGGCTACCTCTCCCGCCAATGGCGCTGAGCTCGACTTCGAGCTCAAGTTCGGTGCTCGCAGCATTGCACCAAGGTCTTCGCTAACGAGAAGTTCCCTTCCCGAAGCTCGACCGCTTCACAGATCAACACTCAGGAAATAACTAATTCACGGCATCTCGGGGAATTCCAATTTCCACTATGGTCTCATTGAAGGGTTACTCTTACAACAGGTCTACATATTTGAGTCTATGGTGCATCAAATCTCTTCAAGGCTTTGCTATGATAACCAATCAGTACAATTGCAAAGGACTGGTCAGCCTCCCATTTCCTTTCTTCCTCTGCCAGCATGTCATGAATTGCCTGGGTTCTACTTTTTCGCACGACGCATCTGTATGGATACAGACGCGTCTTAGCAGCACGGGACTCTCATGACGCCACCACATGACCTTCTCACAGTTGAAACCCGGCCTCGGATTCTAAAGCCGCAGACTCAGGGAGTCTGCGCCACGGAATACAGAAGACGTTAGGGACTAGGAACCCATACAGACGGACTCTAGTCCCCAGACGCACCAAGGGCTGACACAGGAGAGTACACGGAGTACAGGTGTGGTTGCAAACCCGATCGGGGTTTGAACCACTGGATACGATGACACTTAGGACTAGGAAACCCGAACGTCGGGTCTCCTAGGTCCACCGACGCCACGGAAACCAACACAGAGGAGTCCAGGAGCATCAGCATTAATGCTCCTTAATGCTACGGAGCAGGAACTGATCGCGATTGACTGTGATCGCTTTAATTTATTAGAAGCCTATATAAGCACGGTAGAATCTCCATGTACAGTAGATTCTACCTCGTCTAATCTCAGGCTTCTACCTTGGCTTGACATAGGCATTGTCTCCACCCTGCCCCGCTTCCCTCGCACCGTACTACGGGTTGTATCCACACCCCGGGTTGTATACCTGAGTGGATATCACACCCTCTTCGACTCGTTCCGGGTTCCGCCTCACATCCCGACCTACGACATACAGCCTCCTAGGGAGGATGCCGTACGACTGGTCCTACTGCTCGGGGAACACACGAGCTACTAAGTGTCTATCGGGTTTATCCTGGTTGGGGTTCTCGTCGGGTTACTCGCTGTTTAGCCGACCCAGAGGCCATTGCTGACACAGCACCAACCCTGTACCAAGTTCAATCCCATAAGACAAGTAACCATTCAGCAGCATATTGCGTGTGCTTGCGTGTAGCTAGTGGTCTCATGAATGCGCAGAAGCCCCCCTTCAATTCGGGGTCGGGTGATCCCTGAACGCAATAAGTTTCTTTGATTTTCATCGCCAAACCTTTCGGTAAGTACTCCATCTCCGACTGGAATCGGTATTTATCTCCTTATTCTTTGCCCGGGCTCTAAAGCAGGAGTGATGGCTTTTATTTTCAATTTTCCCTTTCCATCGCTCGTTGACCCATTCTCACAGAACTCGCCATACAGATTCCAAATCCCCTGGGAAGAAGTCATACTATTTGTATCCAATTCCATTTTCTCCTTAGGTATCTCGATATTAGAGGATTTTCACACGATTCAGGAAGTTGCCGCATGCATTTTTGATCTTTCAGAGCGTGATATTTCGTGAAAAATGAGTGTTTATTACCAGCACCCTTAATATATCGTTAATATTCCTCATGCAGCGTGAATCTCTGCTGTTCCTTTGATGCTCCTTTTAGTTACGTATATATTGAGCACCTGCCCCGGGTTGCATGGCTACACAGCGTGTGAGTCAAAGCGAGTGACATTAGGTTTGAGTAATGAAGCTCCTGGAGGCCCATTTCCGGCATTGTTCTGCAAGCCAACATACACCAGCGTGAAAGTTGGAATTATGTTCTGCATGGCGGGTCAGATGGTTGGCACAATTCAGGGGAGGGGTGTCTAGACCTACCAGCATCTCTTGTGAGACACTGATTCCAATGTGGTATATATCGCCCTGGAACACAACGGCAATGGCCAAGAATATCGTCCCAATGCAATATATTGCACCGGACTCGAGTCTGGAAAGACATATCCATGAGGGATGTGGGGTTGATATGCAGGGAATGCATACATGATGCCTATGGCCCTGTTGTACTGACTGCGGACGCTGGAATCGAGACCAACATGCGACGCTGCACGTCGGATCCATAATATTCGGCCAACTGAAGCAGCCCTTCTTATCAGCAGATGGGGGCATCAATTAAAACCGACTCGCCGGTGAGAGATGAGAGAACAATATTGGTTGCCGCACCCAGGACATATGCAGTTAGTGCATACGCTGTTCTGAGTGTTACCGTCGATAGCATCCCCGCAACTGCGGTTCAAGGTGTCATTCAAATGAGCAAGCACGATTTTCGCAGCGCCTGACCAAAGGTGGACAGCATAAGTAATGCTGGCAATACAAGAATCTTCTTTTGAAATCCCCATATCACAAGCAGCGGTACAACTGGAATTGCTGTGTAAAAACTGTCGTGCTCATGGTCAGCAGATCAAGAACTCAACGAAAGAGAATCTGTTATGAAACTAGTGGGGTGAGTCACACTTGAACCAGATAAACACTCACGTACTTGTTGATTGCCAGCAAGCCACTTTCGACCACCATCACCGTGGTCATGGATTTAGGTGGATTCAGAACCTGCACATGAACAATTTGCTGGACAAATCGGGCAAAGGCCACAGTTTCGGCAATATTGACGCCGATCTGTGTCCGTTCCAACAATAGCCATAACGCAACTCGCTGCAATAAGAACTCTATTGCCAGGAGTTTCACGGCGGCGGGTGAGGGTATAGATTGACAGCAGGAACAGGTTGATGTATACGCCTGCCCCTGGATGTGATTGATCTTGAGCATGAGGAAAGAATGGACAGACCATAGAGGAATAGAGAAACCTGGGTGCTCGGGTTAGACATTAATTTGACTGCTCCACGGAACTCACTCCTATTTGGGCGAAGGATCTTATCAGGATGTCCCAGTACCCATCGAAATCGACGGGGTCAACGGTATCTTGCATAGCGGCTTGGAAGGGAAGGATGGCAGTACGGAGCTGCAGCCACTACCCAACTATAAGTAGTGTCCCCAGATCCTTCGTTCTAAATTCGTCTTGAGCCGAGTGATGGCAATGTTACCATGATTCGGCGGCTTGTCATAATTGAAAAGATCAAGATGTCTACAGAATAGTTCTATCATCCGGCAGCGGTAGTGCGCAGCATAAAAAGTAAAGCTCGACCCGCCGTTATCCTTCGTTCTAAATTCGCCTCGGGTGTGGGAAGAAAGATCTATAGTTCCATAATATCATGCGGCGACGGGCGCCGTGGAAACGGTAAGCTTAACCCTACCGTTTGAGAAGAGAATGTCTGCACCGAGTACTCGATCTGCTTGACGAGCTGGGCCGGGGACTGCACAATCAGGAAATATGGGCTGACATGTAAACCAGATCTCTTCCCAGTTACATCTTCATTTATCAGCGATGAAAAGAATCTGTTCGACTCCGTGGCAAAGCATAGAAAACAACAAGGCCTTCTCCCGAAATTTTCGAAGCGTCCCTGAGACTACGTGAAGAGGTTGCACAGAATTCAATGTCCATACAGATGGTGGAGGGAGCCCATGTCAAGTTGCTTGTTCCAAGAGAATCTAAGAGACTGATAGATAGGAAGGAATTCGTATAGACACAAGCGCCAGATGCTCCAAAAGCTCGAAGAGTTTGCTATATCATTTTGAATAAGTCTTCAGTAGCGGGTGATCCCCGATATTTTTTGATCTGCCCTGATTCGAAAGAATTGTCTCGGCCTTCTCGGATATCAAAAATACCGAAATCGATAGAAACCTGGTCGAAATGGTACAGTATATGGCATCTGAATAGAATTAATCCAGAACATCGGGAGACGATCAGTTCTACGGCTGATGTGCGGAGTCGATGCCCGAAAGAATCACTAGCTAATGTTTGCCGCGACTTGTGACTTGGCCGCATAATTTGGCTTATTCACATCCCATTTTCGATTCAAGAGACCCTTGTGTGCGGCAAGAGATGCAGGGTCCTCCACCGCCTGTCCGTAATGTGTCCGCATGATCATATGGGTGGCCTGCAAAGCAAGTGCCATGGTGCACTCAGTTCGAAGTCGTTCCATTGTGTTGATGTCATCGGTCCGATCGCGACGTGCAGCACGAAGGTTGTTGGAGGTGAGCCAGTCGCCGACAAATATGCGGCTGATTGAAGACCAGATTTTTTGCGACAGCGTACTGTGCTCTTGCACTGACTGGAGGACCTTAACAACACCCTTCTTCGATCCCTCTAACATCAAATAGCCCGAACGGACGTCCATCCGTTTTTTCAGGAGGCAGTGGTCGGTCCAGCGGCATCATCTTTGCGACCCCCGCCGCTATCTCCTTGCGCTCATGCCATAGACCATTCCCGGGACAGTACGCCACAATCATTTTCTGCAATGAGTGCAACAAATGATCTGCCAACGATCTCGTTATCCTCCGGCGTTGGCAAGATGTCGGCAGGTTTGGCTTGGGCTCTATTCCCGCGAAGTGCAAGTTTTTCGGTAAGGTCGGCGGGGGTGAACGACTCGACACCGTTGATGCCAATAATAGCGCAGTTCGTCGCGTTGATCATGTCATTTGTATTGGAAAGCCGCTGCTGTGACTTGCGCAGGAAATGTTTATATTGTCGAATATGGTGAAAAAGACTTGTCAGCTGGTAATGAGCTCGACAGCCAGACTGATCGCGTCCTCGGACACCCGTTCCTTCAGCCGTTCAATGGTGTCCCCGGAGACACAGACACCCGCATTGCTGAGCATTTGTATTACACGGGTGCTGGTACCGGATATCTTGAAGAATAAGCCGAGGATGAGCGGCAGGACATTCGTTGCACGATTGCGAACAAAAACCAGCATGCTAAGGCATACTAGAATGGCCTAAAGATTCCGGAGTAGCTTGCAGGACAATGATATTACCACGAAAAACTCACAAAAACCGGGTTGCGGGCAAAGCCAGCATATTCTCGCGACCAATGTGATGGTACAGAATCCGGGTCCACTTCCCCTGATTCAAGGTTGGGATCATCAGCCCAATCTTTCCTCGTCTTCGGAATCTACATCAGGCATGGGGTCATCCTCGCCCAAATCATCCACCAGCACAGCTATTTCCGCCGCCTGTCGCCTTCGATGATTGTTCGGGGAGGCGCAGAATGTGTGGAGGATTTGCCACATGAAAGGTGCCAGGTCTTTGAAGACCTGGATCAGTTTTTGAGGGTGTAATAGCGTCCGAAGTTTGTGAATGGTGAGAGTCTTCATTTTTATCCGGAGTTCAGGATTGTTGATGAGACGGTTGCTGTCCTGAAGCGCTAGCACATGCGCACAAGGAATTTTCATGGTTCGGAGGTGCCTCTGTTCCCCTGGCCAACGGATCCGATCGCGCCAGAGCTCAAATAGCATTGCTGGACCAAATTGTGCTTCCGGTGTGCTTTCGGATTCATTGATCCCATGAAGAAGGAAACACGGCGGGAGACGCTGGGGATATTGGTGATGAAGATCCAATATATTAATTGCCGAACTGAGATGGAGAGATACATCGTTAGGGAGAAGATAAGATGTAGGCGCGACTCCAATGGAAGCCCCTTTCCGCTTCGGGGATCCGTCGTCTCCAATATTCATGGTCATACTGAAGGGTGGCCAGGTTGGGAAGTTGAGAGTGAGATAAAATGAAACTGAAGAAGTGCTGGAATAAATATCCACCAAGAGCTGTGGTCGACGACGAAATTTCCAAAGCAAGTCACAGGTTGTGACACTCCGTCACCTAATTAGACGCGTCTCATCCATCACACTTGTCCCAAAATGGGTGTTCAGACAAAAGCATGTTTTCTGAGCCAGAACATCCTCTATCCACTTAACTTTTGGTGAGCGATACTGTCCTGCAGGTCCTCCGGCTCCATCGAGCCCATAAAAACTGCGGAATTCCACGACAACACTTTTTGTTTGCTGTCAATTTCTGCGAAATGACCCTTCTCTAAACCCCTGATTAACAAACATCTGTGGAGTCCAGTATCTAAACCGAGTCGGTAGATCGAAATGAATCAATCTAATAAACATTTCAAAATGGGATTCCGCTCAAAATCGGTAGAGATAATTAACCTCCAACACATCCCCTTTTTTCACGAGTTTGCGGCAAGCCTCTCTCCGAGATAGTCCGGCGCGCCGGACCGGAGACAGGCTTGCTCCGAACCTAGCAACGCCTTGCAATGCTATGGGCTGCTATGAGCTGCTATGGAGTGATATTATGTGTAGTATTCCATAGCTACAATGCACCGGTCGCCGGTCGGGCGTCTGCTCCTCGGTTTGAACAATGAGAGCGAAGTGGAAAGACCCGATTATATTCAAGGTATGCAGGATTGCGTTCGGGCTTTGCATTGCGTCGCTCGGTAATAGGCCTGCGAACCGTAACCGTAAGCGTCGGGTTCACGGCCAGTCGTACGAGTACGGGACCCGGCCGTATCGCTAGCGCCTCTCGAGTACGGTACGGGTTTACGGGTTGATCCCTGTGCCAAAATGCGCTTACGGGACCCGGCCGTATGGGCCTCAAGCACACCCGTAGCAACCCGTACCGTATACGGGTCTGCCCGGAAATACGGGCACCGTACCCGTAAACGGGTACGGATCTACGGGTCGCAGCCCTACTCAGTAATAACTGATACAACAGTAATCACCGCCTTCTCAACGATCTATCTATCCAAATATCGGATAAATGGGATGTACTCGTCCACGTATAAATATCGGTCAGTGCACGATTTCTGCTGCCCGAGTCCTGACGGTGCAAATACCATTGAACACCGTACGAAGAGTCTACAATGAGCGCGGTCAGATTTGACTGCTCTCAGCTGTTTCGTCTCGCCATATTCTAAGCTGCGATAATAATGTTCTTCCATCGCACTGATCATCTTTCATATTTATAGTTTTTCCTATTTAATTGGAGGGAAGTCGGGCGCACACACCCCCACTTCTCAGGATGCCCAAATCCGCCTATATTCCCGCCAATTTTGCAATCTCTCATTCTTGCAAGCTGCTTTTATGGGATACTTATTGTTCTCTTCGTATCAACTATTTACTTTCTGGCGACGCGGCGTACACTTGCGGGCAAGACCCAAACAAGCAGACATCATTTTACCTCACCACCATTCCTTGGAGTGACAGGCCTCTCCCTGGTTATAACGGCGGTAAGCTTCAACTTGACTTCCCATCCATTGCCGTCACTTAGAGATAACAAAAGCACTGGAGCATTGTCATATATCAGGGCTCTTTTGCTTTTATTAATCTTGGCAATGTTGTTGCCGAAGAGAACTTCTACAGTGATTTCTCCGATAAAGCTGAGCTCATAAAAGTTGTGTTACTGTGCACCTCGGTACTGCTCGGTGATTCTCTCGTTGTGAGTTTCGCAAAGTCCCGCATTATACTCTTCGAACAAACAAATATCCCAGATCTATCGCCTGTGGATTATATGGGGACACCGTTACATTATCATATTCCCTATCTTCAGCCTTGCATGCACTTTCAGTGAGATTCTCAGTCCACATTGAGTCATTGTTAATTGATGATTTTGCGGAGTCTCTGGATTCGGTGTCCTGTACGAATTTACGCAGAAGGGGCCGAGACTTCGGGGTACCACCAATGTGGTGGCCCAGTCAGCACCCTGGATCATAACAGGAGGGGTTCTCTCGCTAATGTACTCGATTTTACTCAGTCCGTGAATCAACTACTAACACGGGCGCCCTTGCGCTAGAATCAATCTTTACAGTACAGGTATCTCTTCAAACATGTTACTGGATATCTCAAGGATATCTGTCCTAGTTTTGATTATATTCCGCATCTGCAAAGTGACAGCAGCAATCAGGCCGACATCGGACTCCCGCTTAATGGTATGTCCTTCACTTATATATCTACCGGCTTGCTAAACATACGGCGCAAGTATTTCCTCAACGTGTTGGTCGAAAGTGCTGCACTTCAGACGTACTGTCTCCCAAACTTCTTCCACCTCAATTCTTTCCCTGAATCTGTGGTACCTTAGATTTTGGCTCGTCTTGGGCGCAACTGTATTTGCAAAATCGGACGCAGCATACACAGAATTCGCCGTCTCAGATACCTTCCCCGCTATTATCAGGATAGCTAACCTTCTGATTCATGCCCGAGTGGGCCTTGGATGGTCACATGATCAGACGTCCCCGTCCAAAGCAACAGGGAATTCCAGCGAAAGGGCTGTCGTCTGGTTTGTCCCTCGTGTTTTTACAAGGAGAATCAAAAATCTCAAAATAAATTACAGAATAGCGAATCTTGGAAATGCCAGCTCTCCACGTATGCTCTTACCCGGTACCAAAGGAGAATGATGGTTGCACGAAATACCGTACAAATACATTATTGTCGGTAGAAAACATGACGTCTGTCGGCAATCACGAGAAACTGCCATATTCGGAAGTCCATCACCCGACCCTATTTGGCGGCAGCGCGGATCTCGCAACCCATCGGCCCCAACCCGACCCCGAGGGGCAGACTCATAGTCTCAATAGGAAGTATCAAATTGATTTTCAGTGAAGATGGAGCGCTCCTGCCACATGGCATTCTCCACCGTCCCAAATAGTCGGCTAGTTTCCCACCCAGTATGCAAATCTTCCCGACTCTTGTGCTCCGCTGTCTTCATGAACCACTTCACCCCACAGTGCCACATAGCATACTTGAACCAAAAATAGAACCGCCACTTATACGCGGTAATCACGCGCGGGTTGACGTATATGCGCTCCAAGCCAAACAGGCGCCGAAGATCGTACATACGGGAGATTGAATGATTCTGAAGAGAAGCACTCGTCCGGGGAAGAGCTGCGGAAGCGCAGAGGTGTAGCAGTGGCTGGTGTTTGTGTGCAGGTTGTGGGTAGGCAAGAGATGTGTCGGTGGTAACGGCGGCAATGGGGGCGCGGAGAGCATCAACGATTTACGAAACCCGTATATCATTCACAAAACGGCTGTAGCGCCTGTAAGAAGCCGTAATCTTACGGCCGTGACCGTATATAGTACGGTGCCGATCCCTAGCCTCTGCTCGAATCCCACAAGGAACTTGATACGCAAATATTACAGGCTTCTCATCTCTTGTTGAATTTGTCCTGGGACGAGCTGAGAACAGCGATATGTTCTCTATGCTCACTAATACCATCCGACCGGGAAGCTTGCATTATCAGTGGTCTGGTTTCGCCACAACGTCCGTTTTTCTCCATTGATGAGCTGCTATGGGACTTGACTTGCGGCTCTCTGCGTCTCATGTGGCAGACTCTGCAGGGTGAAGTGGACATATTTCTTGCGTGAGTGTTCTGACTTCTGTCCAATTCACGGGCCACCATAACTTGAATACTTGAATACTTCAGGTACAATATCGGCGGATGGAGCCATTATCTACGATCCTGTCCGCCCTCGGACAAACTGTTGCAGGGTTTGCGGGACATAGAACCGCTCATGTACTGGACGAAGTGTCCGATATTTGAAGAGGACTCCTACAACGTCGTGCAATGGCTAAGGGTGAGCTTTTTTTCTTCTTCCGTCGTGGTCAAGAGTTTATTCCCGCATAACGTCCTGATTAGACATTTCCTCAACGCCCAGTGGAATTCATCAACAGTTTTGGACGCTCTGGGATGAACCCAAGGCACGAATCTGGGTGGTTGCATTGGAACAGTTGGTACCGTAGGCTCCGCAGTCGAAACCGAGCTGCCACCTCTTTTTTGCCTGGTCGGTCTCCCTCTAGCGTGCGAGAATAAAAAGCAAAGCAGGACAAAAAGAAGAACCCATTTCACCGCACCAGCTACGGTCTAAGCTACGCTGTGCAATGCTTACGTAAGATCCGCGTCTCGTTTCACCCACTTCATACTTCCAATAAAAACGTGAAGAGTCCGTATGCGGCTTGCTCTCAGGGAAGTATGAGGAGCGGTGCACTTCTATGTAGAAGATAATTCATTTCCAGGTCGTTATTTGCAGCGTCCGGCTGCGGCGCGCACGAGGGGAGTCGAGATGCTGCAGCACGAAGGGGCGTGTCCGAGAGCCGTCCGTATGGACATGGAGAGGATGGGCGCGGTGCGCTCGTGATGTAGAGGGTATCGGTATAGGTCGTATCTTGGTCGTGGTCGTGGTGTCGCTTCGTGTCTTCATCATCTCTCGTCTCCTTCCCCTCCCAACCCCCTTGTGCTCTTCTCTTCCCTCTTCTCCTCCCTATAAGATGTTGACGGGTACGAAGCAGGTGAGGTGGAAAAGAACGGAACGTCATCCCCGAGACACCCTCTCCAACGTCGCATTCCGCGTCCCGCGCGACCTCGACGTACACCGCGGCCACAGCAAGCAGCGCCGGGAGCGGGGTGGTTCAGGATCGTCAGCGCAAGGGCGCCTGACAATGCGCCGATCGGGGAGGAGAGAGCGGGATAGTAGGGGAGGGGAAAAGTTTGGCTGGTGTGCTGTGTGCGGGGTACGTGAGCAAGATCGAGCACACGCTGGATACCCTCAAGCGAGTGACAGGTGGAGGATCGTAATCAGCTTGACTTTCAGGAAGCGGTGGTACGGAGAATCGCGTAGCACGGGCAACGAAGGGGCAGGGACATCGGGTGGCGAAGACGCGCGGTGAAACGAGAGCATCCATCCCCGCCGCTCCTCAGCCGTCCCACCTCTCTTTCACATCCTTCCAATCTTGTCCTCGATTCTATGCGTCAGTGACACCGCCGGCCCGGGAGACGAATTCTGCACGCCGTACCCCGCCTCTACGAGTTTCTAGTCGGTGCTGAGGCCGCTGAGACGCAGTCTTGAAGTCGCCGCATGCTGCTCGGGTTTCGGAAGATGATAGGATCGGTAGCGAGCGGTCACCGATGCGGGAATGGTTGTAGGTTTGATATCTGAACGTCTACGAACGTCCACACCCACCAGTTTCGCCGTACGGAGAGTTGCCCGAAAAGGAAAGACTGAGATTACGTAATCATCTCCGTCTGCCAGGGCCCAGCACTTCCCTTGTACAGCAATGAAGAGGGGGAAAGCGAGACTAGGAGTAGGCTGGATGAGAGGAGGGGAGGGAGGGAGGAGAGGGTGGCCAAAGGATAAGGGTTGGCTGGAGTGGAGGCCGTGGATCCAGTGGACAGAGACTGATTTGAGGTGAGGCGGATGGATGGATTGTAAACGTCTTAGGGAGCACGAAAAGATGCACGGTGATAGATATACGTACCGTACCAGACGAAAGGAAGGCGGAGAGCGCACACCCGCACCCGCACCCGCACCCGGAAGTTGTTCAATTACATTCGACCGGAGAGTTGCATGCATGGATCCCAATGAACGCGATCCCGGGCCCGGGGCATCTCCATGTGCCAGGCGCAATCGACCGGCCCCGCCTGCAGCGGCCCTTGAGAAATTTGGGACGTTGACTGGGTGCACAAGCGAGATGGGGACACGGTCAGTAATTATCCCTTCTCATTCGCATTCGGACGTTCGCCGCGGGGCGGGCGACAACACGACACAGGTATTGCGTGAGGGACTAGTGAGCGCCTCGCACTCTAAACCGCTCCAGACGAAGGGATGGGAGTGAATGTCCGTGCCAAGGAGATGGAAATGATTTCCGCGCGCGCTGCTTGAGGGGAAGATCAATCTTGAAGCGAAGCTTCCGATGGTCTGAATCCACCAACGCTCTATCGCGTCCAAGGAAGCTATGGCGTCGAGCGAAGAACTAGCCTCACTAGAAGCACGCGATGGACCTAGATTAGAGGACGTAGAGCATGGCCCAGTCATTCGCAAGATAAGGCAAAGGCGGTAAACGTACCAATAGCGGGTGACACGGAGAGGGCGGACGTGGAGGCGATTCGGATCCATTGGGCTGGGTCCAGGGCCAAGTGGGAGGGGCACAGCATCGTCCACCAAAAGCACGTCCTTCTCGCCGTGCGGTACGCAGCATCGAAGGTAGTAGACGCAGGCGAGCACATCGAGTGACGACGACGACGACAAAGGTCGAATCGAATTGCTCGTGCTAATGCAGATGGGCGCGATCAAAGTTGAGTCCAGATCACGTAAAGGCTGCCGACATTCGGATCACTTTCTGATGCGTGAGTGCCGCTCCGACCCCATCGCGCTCCAAGCAACTGTTCTGAACTCCTCTGCCGCTTATTCTTGTTGTGAGCCGACCGGCACCTAAAGTACTCCGAGTTTGAGGGACTGAGACCTCTACCCCGGGTAACTCGTCGGCACAGCTTGAACAGCGTTTACCAAGCCAGAAAACCGAGCGACATCACACAGGGCCAACTCACTAGCGTTCACCTCTGCTCCCCGAGTCAATCTGAATGCTCTGTGCAAGGTTCTGGGTCACGCAGACTTGTGCGGAGAAGGACAACCTTGAGGTCCCATTCAACTTGTCGTGGTGGGTGTGGAGCAGAGGACGGGAAATACATCAGCGGGGCACGGCACCGGGGCGCGGCAGCGGCTGTCTATGGTGCACTGGGGAGTGGTGTCAACACACCTCTTTTTTTTCCCTCCACCATGAACCCCACCTTCATCGACGACAGAGACCCGAAGATCACTTACGCGGGAACATGGAATCAGAGTGGTACACCTAACGAACACAATGGCACCGTAAGCAGCTCGATAAATGTCGGGGACCATTTTTCAGTCCCGTTCACTGGTGCGCATTTCAGCCGTTTCCGCGTCTCTCTGCTAAATCGAATTGTCATCTTCAGGCACGTCCATTGGCGTCTATGGGACTTTCAATTCGAGTTCTGCTGGCGTCAACACCTCGTATAAGATCGATGGCGGCCCAATAACCACCGTGCCTTCGGACCCCTCCGCAAAGGACAGCTACCAGCAACTGTTCTGGCAATCAAATCCCCTCAGGACTGGACCTCAGTGAGATTTTTCGGCCCGCTGTTCCTATCCATTCATTAAACACTTTTCAGCATCCTTCTTGTGAAAATGGTGGCGGTGAACAACAAGGCTGGACCTGGTGAAGGCACCGTCTGGTTCGATTATTTCAATGTCACCCACGCGCGCTCACCCTCCCCATCGTCCCCCAAGAAGACGTCGCATGCTGCCCTCGTCGGAGGAGTTACTGCCGGTGTGGTAGTCCTCATTATGGCACTCAGTCTTCTCTTCCTATACAATCGCCGCCGAAAAAGAAAATATAAGAGCACACCGTCTGGTATGTCTGCAAGATATCCCCGTCCCGCCGACACTAACCAGAGTGTTCCCAGCGCCTTCTACCACTCCTCTACCCTTTCCCGCGACGATGGCGGAATCTGGTCCTTCACTCGCGGCGTCCTCCGGTAAACGCGGGCGTCCCAACCCCAGCTCAGGCGTGCCAGAAACTGCCCCAGACACGCACACCCCAGCCCCATCTTCCTACGGCCGGTCCGAGTCCGCCGCCTCGCAGTCCCAAAGTCACGGGCTCGGCACCTAATCCACGGCGGACGACACCGAGCACTCCACCTCCATCGCGGATCTCAAACGACGACAACAACAGGTCGTGAGCTCGTATGAGGCGGGTAGATTCAACGGGGGCAATGCGCACGCGCCGACACCACCCATACAGCACGTGGATAGCGGGATGCGCGAACTGGCTCCTGTCGCTGAATCCGCGTCTGGTCCTGCTGAGCTTCCGCCTGTCTACACAGCCGCCTGAGGCCTAACCTTCGTCGTGTGCATTTCAAGTTTTCATCGTGCGATGTATATTCGAAGCCCCCAATACGGGCTCTACACTCTCTTTTGTTGTTATAAAATAGAAATATATGTAATATAATATCAGTGGACCTCGTAACTGGATCTCATTCCGGAATCCGATTCACCTATTGTCAGATGCGGCAAACGGCGAAGTTGACTACCGGATTCTCTGACCGAGCATGATAACTTGATTTGTGCATGGAAGGCGTCACGGTTCTTGCAAGAACGAAAAAGAAAAGATGTCGATGCGATCGATATTTAATACGGAGTCCCTGTTAGCAGCCACCAGGTCAGCCGCTAGCGTCAAGCGGGGAGCGAGTCGCGGCGACGTACGCATGCCATTTAATACGTCGGGAAACCGAAGACGGTAGAGGTTCTCCATGCACTCATCATGCTGCCCTGCCCTCTTCCAATCTCAATGGCACCCGGAAAAGAAAAGTGGGGGCGACACGAGCAAGATCGAAGGTCGCATCTCAGTGCACAGCGGCCGTCTTTGGATGATCTGCGTTCGGGTACGTGTCAATCAGCATCCGCTGGCATGGAGAAGTCTCGAGCGCACCTTGAGATAATGATTTAGATCTTAATCGAAACACTCGGAAACAGCGCTCACGACTAAATGTCGTTGGCCTCCCCCACTACGCCTTCCCAAAAAGGAAGGTGCCATCAAACAACGAATGGACGAGCCCTGCGGACTCCTCGGACTGTCTATCAGTATATATGCCCTCTGAGAGGGGATGGAGGATCTCAAATAAATTATTTGATGTTTTGAGTCTGTTTTTTCTCTGTCAATACATGTTCTAGGGCATTTATAACAAAATTACTGGAATAGATGAAGGGAGCTGAATGTTCTGGCACAGAGGTAGTAAACAGTATGTAGCCCAAGATTTATTGTCAGCTGGAAAAACAAGACATCACAGCTTTAAGGTAGGGCAAGGCCTTGCCATTATTGTGCAGGCTGGACTGAGCTGTGTGCACTGTACTGGCCATTGAGAGTTGCAGTGAAATAAAGCATTTGATATATCCAGTTGATTACATCCCGGGCGACGTACAACGATATAGGCAGTCGGGGCGGGGAAGGAACGGAAGGAAGTAAGAAAAAAAAGGATTGCACCCCAAAAGAATCGAATGCAGGCGCATCACAGTACTGATGATGCAATCATTATACCGAAGCACATACATAACAGCTAGACTAGAATAGCGGGTCCAAGGGTATGAACCAGTACGGCTATGGCTGGCGGGCGGGGAGATTTCCTTTTATGGAAATGGCGTAGTGGGGGAGGGGTAGGTCAGCTCTCACGACTTACAAGTCGCCGCATTGCAAGTTAGAGCAACAGACTAGGGATCCCCACCGTAACCGTATAAAACCGTAATACGGTTACGGTTATACGGTTACGGTACCGTACCGTACGACCTCTCAGAGAGATCTTTTACGGTACGGTTGTGACCGTACCGTATACCGTAATGACCCGTATAAATACGGCCATATACGGGTCTTTACGACCGTAAATTGGCCCGCCACGGCCGAGTTGCATGTTGACGCGTACACCGCCCCGGTGACGCGTGCATCAAGCCGGACCATTATGTGCTCTCTGTCATGAATCACCCTGACTCAGCATCGCAGATATCCTTTTTCGGGTTCTACCACATTCCTTTTTGGGAATAACCCGTCCTTGATCGGGTTATTCCCTGGCCCACAACACTCACTCGACCCTCAGGGACATGAACATCCCTTGGACCTTTATTTGGAATCCATGCAGACATGGATTCCTCACCACTTTACCACCCGGGTTCTTATTGCAGTAACCTGGGACTCTATACGACGATGGCATGACACCATACACATGCAACCCGGGTTCTGTGCGCTAGCAACCCGGACTCCTTTGTGCCGATGACCATATCCAATGGGTCATGACTACACTCCTTTATGTTGGTGGATATTCACTCCTGATATCCCTGCCAAGACGACTACACTCCTGGATGGCGACAGGTGTCTCCTGGGTGCCACCTGTCGACTCCTTTATGCTCATGACTCCTTGGTGACCCTAGATGCTGTGGTGATAACACATAGGGACTAGGAGCATCAGCATTAATGTTCCTTAATGCTGGATACAGTAACCGATCGCGATCGTATTTAATTTATGTAGAAAGGTATATAAACTCGGTAGAATCTCCCCTGTACAGTAGATTCTACCTCGTCTATTCACAGGCCTTACTTTGGCTGGAGTGCTTGGTTCTTGGACTTGAGCCTGGAGTGCTCTTGTCCTCATCTCGTTGTTCTGGTCTTGCCTTCGCTCCCCTTTCGCTCGACAACACCAGAACTCCTACTCTCTGTCTCTTGCCTTGGGATCTCGACCTAGCAGTTGTTGGATCTGGCCCGTTAGGTAGCGGCAAGGAGAGACGCTACCTAACAAGGGGAAGAGATCATCACACTAGTTCCCTGGCAGGGTTGTACAGAGACTGGTTCACCTGAGTTCCCCTCAGGCACCCCTCAGTCTTGGATCCAGTTGGAACCCCTGTTTGGAGTACCCCTGAGTCGGGTTCCTCCTCTCGGGTTCTTGGGACGCAACCCCCAAACCCCTATCCAGAGCCCGAAGCCCCTATTCGAGACACCCGGAGCGGGTTCCTCTCACTAGGGTCTGGTGCATAGTTGCAGTACTCTCACTGCAATATCTTCGGGTTCTTCTGCATGGGTTGCTCACCACCTATGGATGCTGGCCTGGTTGACCACATCCTCCTCTTGGATCCTCGACGCACGGTCACGCGCTATTCGAGCGGTGACGGATTCTCTCTCAACACCTAGGGATGGCTGCTGTTGTGTCTGGTGTGGACGTGGTCCAGCTGACCTAAGGGCCGTTGCTGACACTCTCCTCGCCACATCTGACGCGTCTCTGATTGAGACTCACGCATCCATGACGCGTCAAGATGCCTGCATCAGCCTCAACTAGTACCGTTACTTGCTACATTGTTGGCGAGGACTTTTGTTGGAAATCTCAAGTGATGAACTCTCGAAGCCAACTCGAAGCTTAGACCATCTGGGTTCAAGACTGACTTGGGTTCAACACCGTCGAACATCGAGCTGCGCCACATCAAGAATCTCACGCGCCTCCCAATTTCGCGCGCTTTATGTCGGCTGATGATTCAACGTATAAAACTCAAGCGCAAAACCCTCGAGAATCTGGTCAAAGATGACAAGGCGGCTTGAAAAGCGTAGGTATGGACATCTAGTTCATTATTACATTTTATGTCAATTTATACGACCGTATACGGCCGTAATAACCGTACCGTAACCGTAACCGTACCGTACGAGCCCTTGTGAGAGTGAATACGGTTACGGTTACGGCCGGTCAGAACCCGTAATGACCCGTAATTCTTACGGTCGTAACCGTATACGGTACGGTGGGGATCCCTACAACAGACCAGAAAGCCGACATTTCGAGTCTTGAGGTTCAAAACAATCAAAAGCGCATGCAGTTGAGTCTACAACCAAAGGAATGGCAGTGAGAACCAAGACAGTACACTGAAACCCCAGGGTTTGAGATCTGGCGGGAGGCCGGTTAAGAGCAAACGCGCACACGTGACATGGCCACGTGTGATGCTGACTGAACGCGTCCGCGCAAGAGACTGAGAGAGTGCCGGCACCGCAGTTGATTGGAGAGGGCTCTTGCGCCCTTTCCCGCCCTGCTTGTATTGACATGATTTGCTTCGTGTCGAAATCGTCTCATTGGGAGAAATGGTACTATCTTTGTGGGCAATCAAAGTCTAGTCAACTGAACATAACTTATTGGATTTTGATTGGATCGATAAACGAGGCGAAAATATGGCACTTTGTGTGTCCCGGCGCCATAGAGTTGTGCCGAAGTAGACGTTGCAGTAAATTTAACTTGCTCGAACGACGAATTCGGCTTGGCCGAAAAGCCCGAGTTCCAACTCAGTTCGCCAAGATTCGGTGTTGGATTATAGATTCTGCATCCCTTCCACCGTTTCCAGTCGGAATTTACATCTGCTATGAATGTATTCTGTCTGGTGTCTTATCGATGGAAGTTTCCAAGTTGCCCACGATCGAGCGGGACAGCAGACCTAGTCTCTTATAAACAGACGCTACAACAATTCAACTCGTACCTCGTGATGTTGTACAGCAGACCGGAGGTGGACAGGTTGCTGGCAGCTATCTGGCAGTCGTGGAGTACCAAAGTATCAAGTGACCCTCCGAGGCTTCCATATCACCTCATTCCGCCTCAGCCACAGACTAATTTAACTGACGAGGCTCACTCCGACAGCCTACCCTCTATGTCGACCACCACCAGCACAGAGCGTTTTTGTGTTATCGGGATTCATCAAGCCCCACCCGGCCTTTCCAAGAAAGAGTTCGAAACCGGAATCGAGACACTGGTGGCTAATTGGCTTGAATTGCCTATCATAAAGATCAATGCCCTCAAAATGGATATGGTGTGCCGCCTCTGAACTGCACTTAATAATATACAGCTAGACCACTCCAGATATTCTCAAATGATCTTTTGGAGGCGCAGGTCAAGGCGGCTGGGTTGCCGGATTCCCGTCCCTTTGCTATAATCAAGACTGAGTACGAGGTGCTGCAGTTTTGATAACAATGCTATCACTCTCATCGATCCTACCCAGACTGTTGATAACATGGTCGCAGTAGGTCCAAATTATCGCAGACGGAACGTGTCCACATTCTGGTCCAGGTGATGCAACACCAAGAGTCGCAGAAGCTAGTTGCAGGCAGGCATGAGTTCAAGCGGGAGCGAGGAGCCTCCGTGTTCTCGGCGGAGGTCACAACAAAAATCGACAAACCGGGCTCAAAAGGCCGAGCCCACGGAATAGCGATTCTCAAGGTGCCGGCGGGAGAGTCGCCAGAACACTTCGCACGAAAGCTCGAGGCGCTCTTAGATCGTTCCGTGGCGCTTCCTGCGACCCAGAAGTGTGTCTCGAAGTGCACACTGGTGCGTCGGGTCGCACTGCTCAATTTTACGTCTCACTTCCATATTTTAGTTGCACAATGAGAAGAGCTTGGAAAATCAACTAAATGCAATGGGTATCCACACGCCTGGACGCACTTTTGTTATCCACATGGAGTACGAGGTACGGGGTCGGGTTTTCCATAGCCACCATTTGATCCAATCCGTTAACTCCGCCCCAGAGCCTGTCTCACTCGATGGAGGTATGTCTGAAGTTGCCGATTCATCGAGTCGCCTCATCTTCTGCAGATGGTTAGCGATGCAGGGATTCTGAAGCTACTCGGAGACGCTGTTCGGGATCTCCGAGTCAATTTAGTTGACGTTTCCTACTTTGGTGCGGATGTCATCCCGAAGTTTACCAGGAAGTGAGGTCGATTTGCGAAGCCGAGTGTACGAGTACCAGTAGTTGAATCCCTAGTTTTCTCTCATTCTCCTGCGCCAACTTGATTCGATTTGAACCGCCCTACATGGTCGAATGGCTTGGAGGCTTCAGTTTTCTGTATCTTCCAAATCAAACAGGCGTCTGTGGTGCGCAGCCCCGATGGGGATTTCCTTGCCAAATTAGGTGGATTTTCATGTTCCCAAATACTCCATGGCGGTCAGAATGTTGTTTTATTATTTGACACACAACTTTGAAGATCTCACCTCCGGTCACTCCCAAGCGTTCCAAAGACCTTTTCTATGGCCTGTTGTACTGTCGCTCGGCGCTGTCGAATCTTCACTAGATTAATGACAATGAAGTTTCTGGAGCACCATACCGCCAGAGAATTCAACTTGCGCTGCAAGCCGGCGACACAGAGCGAGACGAAGAGGACATAATCTGCTCGGGTCATTATGGCAAATCTAATACCTGATAGAGCCTCGTCCGGGTCTGGCAAGAAGTGGGCGCCGGAGCCGTTTATCAACCAGATCAAGCAAAAGCAACTGACCTTGTCTTGGCTGAAACAAAATGCATAGAAATTTGGTCGTGCTCGACCTAGCTGAACAAGGGCGGGTTCATCTCTGCATGCCCTTATTTCTTGATTCTGGCAGGATGATCTTCTTTTTCACATATTGGATCTCGAGAGGGCGTACTTGTGGGTAGGAACTACTAGTGTTGCCACGGTCCGGTCCAGTCCGGTGCAGCATCGAAATTTCTTGAACCCAGAACTTGCACCGGACCCAGGTTCACGATTCAGCAAGGTTCGGTTCGGGTTCGAACTTGTTTCTTTCCCCACTCCCCGAAATCACTCAAATTTCTGTGGAGAATACCCTTAACAGTATCATCTGCTGAGCAGAAATGACATCGAAACCCATTGAAGGTCTTCGATTGGTTGAAATCAAAACAATTAGGGTTGTTCACAGTAGCCCCTTTTTGCACCCTTTTTTGCCGCCGAGAGAGTTTGAAAAATTATGTACCGTGTGGTTAGAGCAAGCTAAACCGAATGGCTTAATCACTTAGGAAACTTTTGCTCATTTCAGGGCTCATCTCCTCAATTTTCACGGCCTGATCCGGTTCAGGTTCAGCAAAATCTGAACCTCGAACTGGATCCCGGATTCAGTTCACGCGGCAACCTTAGCATGTCATTTAATCGTCACTACTTGGCCCAGGAACCTCCGGCATAAATCGCAAAAAATATACCTGTGAGAAAGAAGGACGGCAGGAGAGTCTGCAACGCAAACCGACGGTAAATCGCGGAGATGGCCCCGTCAAACTGAGCGAAGAACATCTTCTTGTCGTTTGTATTTGGGAAGTCCATCGCGGGGATATCCTTTCCCAAGAATGCACACAAAGGGCCCCACCCATCTTTGACTTCGAACTCCAGGAGTTTGTCCTTCGGAACACTCTTTCTGACATTTGCATAGTGGGCTGTGAAGCGGCGTTTTGCCTCTTCCTCCGTGGCGCCGGGGCCGAGGATAACGGACCGGATCAGCTGAGATAGTTCAGCGAATTTGCCCAAGGACTGCGGGTCAAGGAAGGCAGCCAGACGGTATCTGGTACTGCTGACGACGACCCCAATGGATTCCGTGAAGGACTTCCACCACTTGTCTGGATCGCGATTCGTTAAAATGACCTGGGCATCTGGGTATGCGGCCAGCAGTTCCTCCGCAAACATCATAGCAGGCGAGTCCGTCACAGCCTACGACGAACCACCGTTTTTCACTTTCTCAAAAGGCAAGCAATTTGAGTCGTACCTGGCAGTGTCCGAGCAGCTGGTCCCATTCCTCCTTCCCATAGGGTTTCCCGCGACCAAAAAACTTTGCATTAATGGCTTCTGCCCACATTTCGTTCTGCAATGGATTGGCAAAGATGGACTGCATGTGGTGGACGGCGTTGTAACCCAGGATCTCCAACGCGTCGCGCATGGCTAGTATATCCATCCAATCAGAAATTTCATACCAGCCGGTATTTTCGCCACGTACATGCAGTGCCAGTCCGAGGGTAGCCGACAACCAACACCTTCATAGGGACCGTGCGTTTCGCACCTCGGGGATTGAACCAGCCTGTATGGCGAGTGGTACTGGGAGGAGGGGCCATTACAGACACGACAACAGTGGAAATAGTCTTGCGTATGCGGAGGAGTATTTATATATGAGTCTGAGAGCGAGCCCAAGGCTTGGCACATGGAATGGAAGCGTTGCCGTAAATCCGCCGCTTTTTCATACATTACGTGGGAACTTGATTTCGGCAAGACTCTTGCTGCCACACCCGAATTTGCGTAGAATCCATCCGGGCCATCCCAATCCACATGCCATCTTGCACGACATCGGCCTGAATGCGTGCCGCGTCGCAGCTGGTTCAACCTTTCACGGTCGGAGTCGGGGCAAGTTACGTCGAGTATACTTACCAATATCTGGTTTTGCAAGAGATGAAGTGCGACACCGGCTCCTGGTTGGCAAGATACAATGCCCCGAAATGTCACCCTGTGTCAAGGCGAAAACAAGTATTTCCCCATTCGTGGAAGGGCGGCGGCCGATCCGCATCAACATTGGCACGAATGACAGGACTTGTGTGCGCTCTGTGTTGGGCCGATTTCTTTCGGCACAAGAGGTCGAACTGTTCAGCTTCTGTGGCTCTTAAATATCCTTAGAATTTACAAGATGCCTCTGGAGCGGTACACTAATCCCGAGCTATGTCGCCGGTGTTCTGCCCGGACTTCCTATCAATTCTACGCGACTGTACGCAGAAAGTCGGAGCGATGGGAAGGTCAGGTCGGGTTTGGGGTCGACCCGACCCGACCCGACCCGACCCAGTGGCTGTGTGCACATGGAGGCCCAGACCCAGCGATGCCAATTGCGGTAACAACGCCGGCGTTCATATGAGGCAATTTATAACATTGTCTTCTAGTAACATAAGCAGTAGACGGCTTGCACAACTCATCTCTCGGTATCATCTTTCATTTATGCCGCTACATTGGCAGTGACCCGATACCACGGGGTGTGTCACAGACCTATAATTGAACCACGTCAGGAAGGAAGAATTAGATTCGCTGTCTAGAGTCTTTTGATATGCTGGAATGAATAATAAATTGTTGACTGACCTCAATTGGGAGGTACATGATCAATATTCACACGTATTCAAGTGGCAAGGATTTCTGTCTGTGAAAAATATGTATCTGCAACAATATTCAAAGGTGCTTCTGCCTGATTTAACTTGGACCAGCCTGATACAATAGTGTCGTTCAAATATGGCCATTACTGTAGAATTTCATTCAATTCGGCACGGGTTGTGACGCGTGACCCAAAATACCGATTCGGCACTTCGGCAACCAACAAATTTTGGCATGACACCTCCAAAAATTCGGCATTCAAGATGAAAAATTACGAAAATTCTGCCTTTTTTGCACCTCCAAGGGAGATTTGGCCCCAGTGTCACACATTTTACATTCGGCACTGGGCGCCGTGACCCGTGACTGAGACCAAAATTCATCGCGGCACAGGGGGTGCGTGACGCGTGACTGCCGAATTGAATGAAATTCTACAGTATTACACTCCTGAAAATCTTCCTGATTTTCAAATTTCAGTGGGATTGCCACTCAAATTTCGAAGCAGGAAAAAAAATCAGGAAACAAATAATGACCATATTTGAAGCCCCCCCTCTGTGCATTTTACAACCAGGAGGAAAGCAGGAGCTTTCTCCTGCTTTTCTCCTGCTCGGCAATGCTCGGCATGCCCCTGGCCATGATCTCGGGCATCAGGCGGCCCCGTCCAGCTCCAGTGTCTCTCCCACGCATCCCACACGCATCCCACGTGCCTGCCTACGTGCTGGCCACGCATCATACAGCTTCAGTGTTACTTCTAAGTTCTAGCCTTCACACCGAGCCATGGCGACACGCCGCACAGTGTCTAAGCGCAATTCGGGGCCGCAGCCCGCGCATTGTGTGAATGGCTTTTGTCCTTCTTCTTAGGAGAGCAGATCATGTCCCTGAAGGACTATGAGCAGAGGGAGGAAGGATAGCTCAACGTCGACGGCTGGGTCAGTGGCATGGAAGAGAAATTATGACATGAGACACTGCTCTGAGTAAGCTGATCGCCAAGCGTGAGGTTTGATGGAGGAGATCAAGCAGGAACAAGAGAAGGAGCGAAATAAGGAGTCCTGATTAAAGTAGGAGCCCATGGTGCTCCTACTTGAATCAGGACTCCTGATTCATGCTCCTGAACATGCTCCTGATTGCGAGTAGGGAAAAAATCAGGAGCGGTTTCAGGACGCGAATAATGGCATATTTGAATAACACTAATATATCCCCTTGGATTGGCCTTGCAGAGCCCAGGGAATAGAGTACCGTGGTTACCTTGGCCATTGTTTACGCATTCTTGTTGTGTCAAAGCCTGCACGTGGACATGCACGTGAGAGGTCAGGTCAGGTCAGGTCGGGTCGACCTGACCCAACCCTCCCATGCCTCGTATGCTCTCGTTCTACATGGCTGTCAATTTTGAGAACATCTGAGGCATGGTGGGGTCGGGTCAGGTCGGTGAAACGGTGCACTAGGGTGCGGCCATGAAATCTAATGAAATCAACTAGAGAGTGAAGCGAGCTAGTCACTAATCACAATCCAACTAAAATCAAAACAAAACACTGATCCGATCCTAATGCTCGTGTGTGTGTGTTCAGGGTACGTATCACCCGTCAAGAGGGTGTGCAAAGGTTTTATAAGACTCTGTTTCAATAGCAAACTATGTGGTTTAAGCACGGTTATGCTGGGGTAGCAGGGACTTCACGCCAACAGGATATCAAGACTCAAGTAAACCTTAGACTGTTCAAGTCTTCAGTTTCTTTGTGAGCGGCAGAACCTAACACTCCTGGCAACTAGCCAAGAAGCAGAAGGTAGGGCAGACTATCAACAGACAGACACTACTTCAATATCAACTTTAACTGCACGAATGGCGGCAGTATCAACGAAACGAGGGCAGTTACACAGAAAGTGGGGGCTGGGCTAATCGCGCGGACGGTTACACTGAAGGCGGCGGTCTCACTTCTATTAACAAGTCTTAATCTGGAGGCCTAAAGCACTGCTACAGGAGACAAGTTGAATAGGTTGAACGAGGGCTCTTATATCAATGCAGTGGTAGTCTTTCCGACGTCCTGTATCTTTTAATCTTTTCTGTGCGTCTTCAAATCTGTCTGATATTTTCACAAATCTAGAGTCTACTATATTGCCCGTATATCTTGGGTGGATAGTTTACTGGCTAATACAGAGTACACAGCTGGCTTTTATACATTTCAGAGAGAAGTAAAGGAGATAGACAGAATGAATAGGAAAAATAAAGGGTGGGAGCCTGAGTAGTGAATGGCCAATGGCGTAGAAGACATTCTCAACCATGGGTATTATGACCTGCTACCGGGGCTAGTCCACATGTATTTCTCTAGCACGCCATAAGACGTGCTTAGTTGTCTTGGTTTCCATCTTTCTGACTGAGCAAGTCAGTCTTTAGTCATTGCTGACTGGTCAAGTCAGTCTTAGTCAATTCCTATTCAACTTCTGTATCAGTCCCGTACTTCACAAGCTCAGTGGAACTCATAGTACATATCAAGCAGATTGACAATATAGCGCGGTGCTATACTGGTGGACCAGTATAGTGACCAGTGAAATATAGCGCGGCGCTATTCTGTAGTGCCAATCCTCATCAATCATATCAGTAAATCCTTGATGCGAGGCCCGCATCTTTCTAACGGTCAGATCTGCCCGAGTAACCACAGTGATGGTTAACTCAGTAACATCTCTTCATCCCAATCTAATCAGTTGGACCTGTACACAAAATGGTGCGGTGCTATATCTCTGCCGGCCCTAATGTGGTTGTACCAATCCTGACTTCGTATATCTTGTTTTAATAGTCATCAGACCATTCAGAGGCCGTTGAGGTGGCAAGTCAATAATCCTGAGTAGTTCCCTGATGTTTCACCTCCAGCGCATAAGATGATAGCTTACCGCCACCATCTATAGCTCAGTGTAGAATATCATAGTCAGGATGTAACAGCCTTTTGGGCTGCCTTGTCAAGTCTACTCAATCCTTCATAGTTGATTTGTTACACTGACTTTCGGCCATCAATAGTGTAGCCTACCACCCCAGGGAGGGTGTACGCTCATGATCTAATGCCTCACTTCTGCCCACTAATAGGTTCAAAATGAAATAAAAACTGGTGTTTTCATGCATGTTTTGGTACACGCCCTATCATCGGGTCGTAACCCGACCGGACCTGATGTTGGAGTAACAACCGAAACACCAATGCACTGCCTATTCGCCATGTGGTCACAATGTGACATTACACATCAGCGGCTTCTTTCTGACTCTTTCTGACTCATCTTCTGACTCATTTTCTGACTTGACTCATACAGACTCTCCCTGACTCAGACAGAGTCATATTACATTTCTCCTTATATCCGTATGACTCCCTCGTTTTGTATTTAAGCTGTAGCTTTTGAATTGAGACCTCTGCATGTTTGCAGAGGGTCACTGTGCATTGGGCCGATTTCCAACACAAACGTGCATACACGCGTACCCTCGATCGACTCAGCACTTGCTGCCATTGTCAGGATTTCATTGACGATCATCTTCCCGACTCTTACTGTTAAAAGCCCTCCACGACGACGGAGGCAAGCCGAAAGTCTTCCACGACGACGGAAGCAAGGTGAAAGCCCTTCACTGACGACGAAGGCAGAAGAAAGCCCTCCAACGATGGGAGGCAACTGGACTTCCATTGACATACAAGTTCAGATTCTTATAAAGCCCTTGCGACAACAAGGCACCGACACCCTTCGTTGACGACGAAGGAGAAAGCCCTCGTGACACCGAGGCACTGACATCCTTCATCACTCACACGGATTTTGATCCATTATTTTTGATTCACTCGTTCATCACCACCATCACTCCTCAACTCGATTTCTGTGATGGCCAATGACCGCTACATTTTTGCACGACTCGGAAGCATCAACTATGGCAACGACTGGAACATTGGCATGGAGGCAGTGCTCATACAGAAGCAGCTGTGGGGCATGATTCAGATTTTGGTGGACCAAACCAAATCTGATGGGACAGCGAAGACCGAGACAGAGATGGAGACAGAATGGAGAGCCTTGATCGCCACGCGAGACCTGGTGAAGTTGGCCAAAGCCCATGCCAAGCTTGTGCTATGCATTGAGCCCAGCCAGCTCACACATATGACTTCTTGTGATCCCATGATCATTTGGGAGGATCTCGAGCATGTACACCATGCTGCTGGTTTCGCCACCAGTCTTGCTCTTCATTACCATTTCAAGTCAGATTGTCCTGTGCGCCTGCGCCTGGGAAGAGTTGAAGAAGAAAAGCACTGATACCTGCTGCCATTGCAGAATACGACTCTGATGGATATGACGGTGAAACGGCAGTAACATAAATGCGCGGCATCTAGGGCTATTTTTGCGATTTCCTATGACCAGTATTTATACAACGGGAAGCAACTAGCACTTCTGTTGTTACTAGCATCCTAGCTAGTACGCAGACCACTTGTTAGGTGATATAAAGGAGAGTCAGAGCGAGCCCTAACTGCTGACTGTAGCACGAGGCTGCACTAGTGTGATGCGCTAGCTGCTAGCTAAGTGTACAAACAACCAGGGATTAAACCACTGCCTATACATTCATGAGACATGACCTAGGAGACTCTAGTAGCCCAGAGATGACTTGGGACGGAGCTAGCGAGGGTCTAGCAGATGGATATCTACGATGGAAGTGCAGCTAGGGGACAACGCCTTGAGCTAGGAAGCTCGGCGCAGTAACCGGTGGTACTATCTAATCTCTAGATAAGCGACTAGAAGGCGCTAGGCGGAACAACCCGACTAGTGACCGGCTAGGGCTTTGACAAAGACATACCACGACATACGAGATGAGGCAGCACGCGGCTAGTGCCCGATCTGGGCAGCTAGGGCGAAGGGGAATAGCAAGCAGGCTATTGGAACAGAGCTAGGGACGATCGTACAGCCTGTACCGATGACCAGAGGGCGGATCGACATTCTGACCAACGAGCTATGACCATTTGATGTCGGTCGCAACACTGCGTCGCCTAGATGTAATAGATCGACGCTCTGACAGAGTAGAGATGACCTAGACCACCGGCTACATCGCCAGTTGGTCCGGAAGGGGTGCTCGGCATAGACGGAGGGCGGAGGATCCATTGATATACCCACGGTTGAACACTAGCCGGTCAGCGAGGCTGACCTGGCATATACCAAACCAGTCCCAAAACCAAACGGCAGTCGTCTCATTGGCTGACCGTATTTCTTATCATCTAATATTGCTTATTGTATTATTCAGCTCGCTTTCACATGTAACTCACACCTAGTAGTATAAAAGGGAGCGCAGGACAGACTAGGGTCTAAGAACATTATGCCCCAGACTTTGGACGAAGCTGGTGCTAGTGGGCTCAGGCTGCTAGTGAAGGTTGATACCGAACTTCACTTGTAGTAGTCTTTATATTGGAATCAGTAGACTGTGGACTCTGGAAACATCGAGTGACTAAGTTGAGGATTTCGTGTTGTTGGTCCTAGACCTCCACATATAAAACAAGGGTGTTCTCTTCAAGACCCAGCTGCAGTTTGCGCTAGTGACTTTGCCTTCACCCCAACACGACGGAAGCTCTGTCGTAGTGTGTTGGACCGCTTGCTAGGTGGATTGTATGTTGACTTGAGCCCACTAAGAAGAAGACGGACTAGGTGCCCCCACCTCTAGTTTGGCTATAACTTGTCAGTTACTTCGCCTTCACCCCGATATAGACGGAAGCTCTGTCGTAGTGTGTTGGGTCGCTAGCTGGACGCTTGTAGTGAGCTAGTGCCGATAAAAGCGGAAAGGTTCCTATTCTTGGTTAAGGAATAGGTCGGCGGTCAAGGAGAGTCTTGCCGTTTGAGGATTGAAGTCCCTTGTTGTTAGCCTCAGTAGTCTTTGGGGCTGCCCTTAGTGAGGATTTTCACAAACCTACATACTCTGCCCTGGTGTTCTCAACCTAGCGGTCCAGCCATCTTGTATCCACCCCATATAAACACACCCCCGGACCATCCCTAGGTTCCTAGCAGTGTTGTTGTTGGCGGTTGCATATTGCTAGTACGTTGTAGAGTGTGTTGTTAGAAGCCTATAAATCAAACTTGTGTTTGTTCAAACCTGCTGGTCGCATACTACGGCCCGGACCCGAACTCACAAAGAGAAGCACTTAGATCTTTGGAGGTAGATTGGTTGTGGTTGGTTGTTTTGGGTGTTTGTTCGCAATACCTATCAATTAGCTATTCCTAGTCATATAAGAAGTGCACCGTTTCAACAGACTATGGTAAACACCCTGTCAAGTTTCTGGGGGTGTGCCTTGGTGCTATCGCTTGTGGGGGTGTGTTGGAGTAACAGCCAAAACACCAATGCACTGCCTATTCGCCATGTGGTCACAATGTGACATTACACATCAGTGGCTTCTTTCTGACTCCTTCTGACTCATCTTCTGACTCATCTTCTGACTTGACTCATATGGAACTCTCCCTGACTCAGACAGAGTCATATTACATTTCTCCTTATATCCGTATGACTCCCTCATTTTGTATTTAAGCCGTAGCTTTTGAATCGAGACCTCTGCACGTTTGCAGAGGGTCACTATGCATCGGGCCGATTTCCAACACCTGACCCAGAGGCTGTACAGTCACATGACCAGGCCACCGATATCCGAAGCCACCAATTTCCCCCAGTTGCCCTCTGCTACAAATATCAGTGGCCACATGGTTTTCCTCACTTTTTCATCATGCTGGATTTTTTCCCCCCCAAGCACACAACACCAATGGACTTGCCAGGTCATGGGAATGGAAGTAACCGAGATGGTTGAATGGGGCAATTATTGTCCACTGTCTACGGAAACGGACAGACAGGTCTATGCACCTGGTGGTATGTTAAAATTGTACCTTCATCCCAGTCTACCTATGATTTACAGTAACTCAGCCACTGGGTACCTTTGCAAGTTGAACTTTCAGAAAGTTGCCTTTTCATTTTAATGGTGTACATACATTTGGAATATGTATGATGGAGCTTTCAGAGTGCTCCACCAAAAAGCTCAAGCAAGAGACCATAAAGATACAGCAAAATGTTGTCTATTGTTGATGACTCAGAGTAACTCGAGTTCAGTACTATAGCAAACCTAGCTGGGCTCTCTCAACTGCAAGCTAAGAAATCTGTGGGAAGTAAAATAAACTGTAGGAACATCAATAACACTCAACTGGGGTAGAGGAAGACGGTAGGCGGCTTGTACACAGGCAGTACTTCAAATATTTGCACTCTCGGCAGTCTCGGACATGTCACGTGATAGCACAGCCTATGCATTGGGCCGGGTCAGGTCCAGGCAACCCGACCGCCCCATGGCAATGGCTTTCTGTCGATTTTCATCAACTGTGATGGATGTCTCTAGAGATTCTACTCGAGTCTACCTGTGGAATTGATCCCAACAGATTTGATGTCCTCAATCCATTAGTTTCTCTTGACAAACCCTTCAAATAATCTTCAACTTGTACTTCATTTAGGAATCTTTCAAAGAAACTTTTTGAACACTCAACTGGGAAACAGCCCAATTTGACCGGTTTTCACTTCTGAGTTAGGACTTTGGCAGAAGCAAATATCTTATTTATTGTCACATCCTTTTGGCGACAGAGGCCGTCGTTCAAATCAAACGACGTACGAGTAAGGTACAAGTTGAAAATGATTTGAAGTGTCTGTCAAGAGAGACTGTAGTGCCATCCTGAAACGGTGCACTTATATGACTAGGAATAGCTAATTGATAGGTATTGTGAACAAACACCCAAAACAACCAACTGTCAAGTACCGGTTCCCGATCGGGATCCGACGGAGGTCCGAGATATGCCTGAGAGATGAAGTGCGTATAAGCAAGACGAAGGGGTCGAGATGTAGAGGGAAAGTATCGGAGTCCGAACGGAATACTGAACCCGTATACTGAAAGGGAAGGGGCTTGGCTTCAGCTCGTGCGCTGCGCCCTTCTCTACGCCTGGTGCCCGATTTCGGAGAGAGACTCGGAGGAGGACGGAAGTCCGAGAGAAAGAGTATAGGGCAGACTAAGTCGATATTCAAACTGAAGTCTAACTACTGACATGGCTTGTATTTATACGAGAGTAAAGTATTAGTGGGGATATAATGTAAGTACCGGAGCTTCGGAGTTCTGAGTGGGTCCTGTGATGGATTGAGTCGTTATGAGTCAAGTGAAGTCAAGCTGACTCGGATATCATCGGGTCTCCGATGGCTCCGTGATGGAGAAGCATAAAGCGTAACCTAGGAGTCAGAGGGAATCATATGTAGTACGAACCAATAGAACAAGGGCGAATACAGAAAGGCAGTGTTGGATATAATCGGGATCGGAGATCGTCGGAGTCCGATGGTGTCCGAAAAGGATGTGAAGTCACAGCACGTGACACCAACCACAACCAATCTACCTCCAAAGATCCAAGTGCTTCTCTTTGTGAGTTCGGGTCCAGGCCGTAGTATGTGACCAGCAGGTTTGAACAAACACAAGTTTGATTATAAGCTTCTAACAACACACTCTACAACATACTAGCAATATGCAACCACCAACAACAACACTGCTAGGAACCTAGGGATGGTCCGGGGGTGTGTTTAAATGGGGCGGATACAAGATGGCTGGACCGCTAGGTCGAGAACACCAGGGCAGAGGTTTGTAGGTTTGTGAAAATCCTCACCTTAGGCAACCTAAGGACTATGGAGGCTAACTCCAAATGACTTCAAGTCTCAAACGGCAAGACTCTCCTTGACTGCCAACCTATTCCTTAACCAAGAACAGGAACCTTTCCGCTTTTATCGGCACTAGCTCACTACAAGTGTCCAGCTAGTGACCCAACACACTACGACAGAGTGTCTGTCTATATCGGGATGAAGGCAAAGTAACTGACAAGTTATAGCCAAACTAGAGGCAGGGGGCACCTAGTCCGTCTTCTTCTTAGTGGGCTCAAGCCAATGCACAATCCACCTAGCAAGTGATCCAACACACTACGGCAGAGCTTTCGTCTTGTCGGGGTGAAGGCAAAGTCACTAGCACAAACTGCCAGATTGTTGGATCCATGGGAGGGTCAGATCGGGTGTGGGTCGGGTCCGACCCAACCTGCTGACCAATGCTGTGGCGACCCGACCCGACTCGCAGTTGCGGTTCAAGTAGTTTGATCTCGGTGTTGCAGGGCTATGAGCCTGGGAGGCGGATTCTGAATGAGGGTCGATGGCCGGTCGATTTTAGAGTAGGAGGAATAGGATTATGAGCCGGAGAATCAGGGTATCGGTAGGTCGATGAATCCGTGACATAAAAGAGTATCAATAGGTTGTAAAAATGGTCGTGAGAGCGCGAAGGTGTAAAATCGATGTTCCGTGGGATTAGCATGCTGAAGTGCGTACTGCGTGGGTTTGTAGTTGACGTGGGGCAACAAATAAAACACGAAGTTTGGGCACTAGCCCACACTGCCTCGCATGGATGAGGGTAAGACGAAGGGTGATTATTCGCTGGGACTGTTGGTGTATTTACAGTACAAACAAAAATGTATGTAAAAATAAAACGTAACTTGTTTTAGAACCGAAACCAGTGTGTGGATGTATTTCCACACTTCGGCCATACGGCTCTGCCACATCGGCACCACGGTAATGCATTGATGCCAACAAACTGATGCTGCTATGAGCCGCTTGTCACCACGTGCTTCCACAAAAGCTTCCTCCAACCTCCCAATGAGGTAAATCACGCCTGGAAAGACAGAATATCTCATACTGGGGCCTCTACATACATTCTCGGTTGGTTTATCCCACAGAATGACAGAGATCGACTCAAGGCAGCAAAGTCCTGAGTCCATCTACATCATCAGTACAATGGTGCGGGTTATGTACCGACACAAAATAACAAAATCTTATAAACAAAAAAAAACAATAATTAGAGAGCATCCAGGGACATTGAAGAAACAAAAGGCTAGTGTGTTAGTTAAATAGTGCTCACGATCAGCAAGACAATGGCAGCACAACACGGCAATGACTTACAGCCAGACAAAAGGGCTGCCATCTGATGGGCACTGTCATTGTTATCTGATTGATCTTATCTGCACTGCCCAGCACTGCCCCAGAGAGTCGGGTTGGGTCTGACCCGACCCGACCCTCCTATGCCTTGGACACTCTCCAAACTGCAGCTGGTTCTCGAAGAGAACACCCTTATTTTATATGTGGAAATCTAGGACCAACAACGCGAAATCCTCAACTTAATCACTCAATGTTCCAGAGTCAACAGTCTACTGATTCCAATATAAAGACTACTACAAGTGAAGTTCGGTGTCAATCTCCACTAGCAGTCTGAGTCCACTAGCACCAGCTTTGTCCAAAGTCTGGGTGTAATGTTCATCCACCCTAGTCTGTCCTGCACTCCCTTTTATACTACTAGGTTCGAGATACATGTGAAAAGAGAGCTGAATAATACAATAAACAATAGGGGACTTCATGGTAGGGCATATTTTCTCGTTTGTGAATATATATATTTGTTTGATGGGACAAATAAAACCATCGTTTGTGGAATAAATCTGTGATCACCCCATTCAAATTTCAGGATATATATATTTCTATTAATTCCACCCACCAGCCACACACCCTCACACACTATTCAATAATACCCTATCTGAACCATCTAGCCACTAGACAGACCCCTATATCAGCTAGCACAGTCCTTTCAACAATGCTCCCGAAGAACCTACTGCCAGTGGACTGCCGATGCAGGGGTCAAGCTTCGGACTGAACAGCGGCAACCATCTCATGTTGGCCACTGATTGATGGCCTCACCCTCGGGGCGGGCCTCTCGGCCATGGCGGCAAAGGTGAAGGCAGTCACGGGCAGCTTACACGAATAGACATATATTCCACAAAAAATGTTTATTCCACAAACAAGATTTAATCTCGTTTGTGGAATATCTTTATTTTGTAAAAATAATGGTCCCATCACATGAATATATATATTCACAAACGGGAAAATACGCCCTACCGTGAAGTCCCCTAATATTAGATGATGAGAAATACGGTCAGCCAATGAGACGACTGCCGTTTGGTTTTAGGACTGGTTTGGTATACACCAGGTCAGCCTTGCTGACCAGCTAGTGTTCAACTGTGGGTATATCACTTGATCCTCAGCCCTCTGTCTATGCTGAGAACCATCTCCTGACAAACCGGCGATGTAGCCGGTGGTCTAGGTCATCTCTACTCTGTCAGAACATCGATCTATCTCATCTAGACAACGCAGTGTTGCAACCAGCATCAGACGGTCATGGCTCATTAGTAAGGACATCAATTGGACCTCCAGGTATCGGTACAGTCTATATTATCATCCCTAGCTCCGTTCCAATGGCCTGCTTGCTATTCTGTTCGCCCTAGCTGCCCAGATCGGGCACCAGCCTCGTGTTGCTTCATCCCTTATGTTGTGGTATGTCTTTGTCAAAGTCCTAGCCGATCGCTAGTTGGATTGTTCCACCTATCACTGTCCTAGTCTCTTATCTAGAGATTAGATAGAACCTCGGCCAGACAGACAATCTAGGAGCTATGCAAAGACATGATAGGGAGAGCATGTCCTCCCACAAAACATTGATATGTGGGTGCCAAATCCCCAGCTGGCTCGATCCCCGGCATAGTCCAAGAAAGTCGATGACTTCACTTGGACTCATTGTGTTGGCTGTACGCAGGAAACACAAGTGAGTGTGATATATTGGGCATAAAATGCGAAATACAATCCAAAAGCAAGATACCAAAATATTCTGGCCATAAACAACAAGTTGTCTGCACAATGTGGAGTAAATTGACTTGGATATGTAACACGAGGGACCTTTGTCGTGCAGATGTAAAGTGATTTCGAGTATCTGAGGTAAAAGGGATGTGGTTCAGTAGTAAAACAGAGGTGGAGAGGTGCAGAAAGAGAGAAAGAAGAATGATGAACTTATTGAGTGAGGATATATTGGATTGACTGGTTCAACCGGCTTGGGACTCGAAGTCGACAAGCGAAGCAAGTCACACTTGCACAGCGACTACCAGTAGTAGGGAGATAGACCGCACTTACGGCACTTCTGCCAATAGCAGCGAGGCAAGTTTGGTGCTCTAGGCTATTGATAGGCCGCTGAAGGGGGCAGCACCGAGCATAAGGGCAGAGAGTGTGCAGCAAAGTAACAGGCAGAGTGTCTGGTGGCTGGGCCCATTTGATGGTCACAGTGCTCACACAGTCTGTTATCAGAATCATTCCGAGTCATAGAGCACTTGATGGAGAAATAAGATCAGGACTAGGGGATGCAGGTGCACAATTGGTCATGGTCACCTTTCCGTGAAACCAAGCTGTTCAAGTGAATCATGGTAAATTCCAGGTCAATAAAGCATCCCTGAGATGGGTGACATGGGAAAAAGAGACAAAGACACTGAGGCAAGAACCAAGGCATGTGACAGCTGCATGAGTTACATGCATGCGCGTTGCAGGTAATGATCTACCAAACAAAAGAGGTGTGACAATTGGACAATTGTCCTTTACTAGACAAAGGAGGGACAAAGGGCAGACAAAGGGCAGGAGAGGTTTCCCAGGTGCAGGGAATCCTTTCCTGCCCTTTGTCTATTCTTTGTCCCTCCTTTGTCTAGTAAAGGACAATTGTAGAACTGTGACATGGGCTTTGTTTCGCCTGTGACTACTTGCGGAGCACATGCATGTAATGCACTTGTGCTCCGCATGTGTCTGTCTTTGCCCCCAGTGAGAGGGGGGCTGTGCCAGTTGCCAATTGCTGGTTTCTCACCCATCACCAAGTATAATAGACACTGGGCACACCTAGCTGAGGAAGAAAATTTCAGGATTTCAAGTAGAACAATGTTGGGGGGATGCTCTTTGCCACCAGTTTTTACGATATTGGTGCTTTCACCTAAGGTAGCAGACAGACAAACACAGTTGCCCCACGTGATCTCGCGTGACATGACCATATTGAGAAGTTACTGTAAAGAAAACACATTGATTAATGCACAACAGGCAAACAACATGCAAAATAAAAATTTCAGCTCAACAGTTCTCTGGGAATTGGTCCATTATTGCCCTCTGAGGTTTAATATTACAAAAATATAGAGAATTGAGTGACTAGTTCCCAAAATACAAGGATACCAGCTCAAGTACTTCAATGTGCGGCTCTGCCATGCACATTGCAAAGGTTTCTTTGCCCACTGTGCCCCGAAAATTTTTCAGCAGCAGCCCCCTCAACATCTCTCTTCCAAAAAATCCATATGGAACAGGGTGAACTGCCTGAACCCACCAAAGAAAGCCATCAAACACATCCCGATGATCACATTGCGGCCACAGACTTGATAGTTCACAGGCTGCTTGGGCAGCCAGGGAGTACAAGAGACATTGTGTACTTCCCCTGGACTTCTTGATTGGAATCATGCGGGGAGGGAACCCAAACACCATTTTGTAGCAGGGCCTGGCCAGTATAATCATAACTTGTCCTTCTATTTTGGACCAAAATTCACGAGAAAATTCATGATCACTCTCAATATACATCTACACAAAACTGTTGAGGCTGATTTTCCAAAAGTCGCTGAAAAATGAGCTAAATGGTGAATTGTATACAGTCTGTTCCAAAAAAGGCTATGTGACCGTCACGGCACGTGGGGCAACCGTGTTTGTCTGTCCGCTACCTTATATGATGGTAAGAGAGCCGGCAAGCGGCGGGTCACAAACAGTATGAGTAATAGTTGAAATGAAAGTGAGTGGCCGGCAAGCGGCGGGGCACAAATAAAAAGGACTGGCACTTGAATTATTATTTTTGACCCAGTGGTGCCTCAAGGCCTCAATATCAATGTTCGCTCGGTCAACGCTTGGGTACCGAGCTCACATTGATTGTGGGAACTCCAGAGCGCCAAAGTGGCCGAATGATACCACGTCAGCTTGATTTCAAATTGTGTCACGTTTTGGTCGTATTCTTGGACGTCTAGTGCACAACAGTACTACGTACTGTTTGTGAATCATCAAATGCATTGCGCACAACCAATAATTTTCATCTTCAAGATGTACGCTGCATTGACGATCGATCCAGAATCATGGGTTACATATTGTAAATTACTTGGACATGGCTGCTGTATGGATGATGACCTCAGAAAGATCTGTTGTCAAAAAATTGAGTAAAATAAGTCGGTTGTAGTCCTAAATTCAATCCACAACATCCCAGACACTCGACCCGCCAAACCGCCGAGAGAGGAACGGAAGCGCCCGATGGAATCCTTCCGTTGTGTTGTCTTCGTGGCCGAGCTTGGGCGGCGGAAGTAGGAGGATAAGGAACTGCCGTAACATGGGGAGCGGTAGCTTGTTGAAGTCGCTGTCGAATTCAATCAGGTTTGTCTCGACTTGCGGGGTTAGATCGTCGAAATCAAAGGGATCCAATTCCAAAGTGATTGTCTGGATGATGTTTCCCCCGTCTATCTCGGATAGCGAGCGGAGAAGGTGCGTCATCTCGCAGATATGTGACACACACAGCTCAACCCGAGTCAAGGCAGGAAACTGCGCGAGATCAAGCGGTGCCGAAATCAGATCCTCTGTGAATATAATTTAACGCCGAACGCAGCTTAAAAAGGCCGACAAACCTGCCGACAGCGTCAAATCTGTAATGGTTCGTCTTGACGACGCAATGACGAGGCGGGCACTGTCACTGAGAGATGCGACGATCACAACACTGACGAGTTGTGTGAGGTTGAACGGACAGTCTGGGTCGATCAGCCAATCTGAAGTGGTCCAAGAATAATCGAGGCTGAGATGTGCGATGGCTGGACGTCTAGCATCATCTGGCAATTTCGGAATGTCCATGGGGATCTCTACTTCTGCGTCCTCGAACATTAAATCCGTCAAATCCGACCGGCAGAAATGGAAGATTTGTGCCGAGAAACCGGTGTTCAGCTCGATCACTCTGAGAGACGGAATCCCAATAAGCCGCTGGAGCGGCTCGACGAGGTCGCCCCCCAAAGCATTGTCTCCGTTGCCGAAAATGCTAAGCGATGCCAGACTTGAAAGGTCCATGTCAGCGAGGAGAACGACCACGTCCAAATTGGCTGTGAATGTGAGTGAGTGGATGAATCCTTTCACATCCGGGGCGTTGATCAACACCTCGCCGAGACGACGAAAGGCCATATTTGTGTACGCGCGATCTTCCGCTGCCGTGGGAGGGTCGTTGGTGTTGGTCCGGGGATGGTTCACCTCGATGTTCCGGAAGAGAAGGGATCGAGCCACACGTAATATGGAGGAAGAGACGAGGGCGCAGGATCTCAGATCTTGAGTGAGATTGACGAGGAGAACAATGCTGTTCTGCAGTTCCTGTGGCAGGGACCTGGGATGCTGGCCTGACATGAGTATGCGGTGGCCGCTATTCGCCAAAGGTTCGCCTAGCCACGGATGACGTGTGGAGGGCTGGGAGTCGCAGGCCTCCACATATGCATGTCATCATGAGGGAAGACTGGATGCTTCTTACTCGGGTATTACCGAAATTTTAGTCGTGTCCCCATTTGGATTCCGGCCAATGTCTTCCTGCGCCGGAGGGTTTCTGTAGGTAACAGTTGAGTTCCCTAGGCACTCTGCATGCCTCTAATTTTCCTCTGGTTTTATCTAGCCTTTGCTGACATTTTTTGCTATTTTTTCTTATCGCTAATTAGTTGATTGAAGGACCTGGAAAGAACTGGTTCGAGTATGGGTGTTTTCGGTGCATAAACTGACTCAAAAAGCTATAGAGCTCGCGCTGAAATATCCTCCTATTTGCGGAATTGAGCCATAGCCATAATTGAGAAATATAATGGAACAAATGACCCAAATTCCGTTTAGTTGTGTTGTTTTTCCATTGCTTATTTAATTTCATACTGTTGTTGGATGTCATATGAGCCCTACTGGGAAGGGGGTGTCAGAGAAACGATATTTTTCGAGGCCTTAAGCTCAAACGCCGAGTACTTTGTCTCGTTAAACAGTTCAACTTCACCTAAGCTGTGGTTAAATCCTCACAGGCAAGGCTAAAAGGTCCGGAAAGCGGTTTTATTTTAGGGGAATAAAAGTTGAACGTGATTCTGAGCCCTGCCAATGGTCTCCGATGACTCGGTAGGATCGAGAACGCCGCCACCGACGACTGCCGGACCCGTTTAATGGCGCATCACGGTGACTAATGACCCTGGTCCGAGCGTTGGCCGAGAGCCGAGTAAGAAGTCTCACTGTTTCGACAGGGTCCAAGGAAGACAGAGGGCAGGAAGCAGACCTCTTCATCCAGACCTCGGATATTCGGCCTTGTCTACACATACCGGTAAACGTAGTGGAATCGCTGGTTAACCGGATGGCTCTCCATAGCGAGGAGTTGCCAGCGCTATGTCGCGCCATTTGCGGTAGATCTGGGTAAGCCAGGTCGGCGAGTTAATTCCGGTAAGTGGTGGCGGACGAGCGTAAATAGGGAGGCAACGAATAAATATTTACGAGACCATCTCAGGTGGCAGAGTGATGACCGGGTACTTGTAGGCATCCAGCCTTTCCCGCAAGAGAGCCTGTTCTGTTAACGAGGAGAGCAGGCATTCAAGATCTCGGATTCGTTCCTCTATGTCTACGAGGCGAGACTGATCCGCTTCAAGTGAGTTAAGCATGAGGGGCTGAAGAGAGCACCAGACCCCATATAGGGAAACAAGACTCTGCATTTATATAATGGAGCTTGCTGAGAGGGAAGTAACTTATACTGTACTATTACGACCAACTGTTCAGGTGACGGTGACACCCAAGATTTTTTGATGTGTGCAAAAATCGCCTTTAATCGAAAGAAAATTTATCGGCCATCCCGGAGATCCAAAATTCCAAAATTCGTGAACAATTGGTCGAAATAGTACAGTATAAGTGTGGTCTTAATTTTGAGAAGAGGACCGGTTAAAAATGAGAGCTACTTAGAGTAGAGATTGAGTGCATGAACTCGGGCGCGCAAAGTCGCCCACCAAAGCTGCCCACAGTTCAGCCTGGAGGATGTCGAGGGTGGCGAAAAAGACACGGTCTGTCACGTGCGACCGCAGATCCTTGGCAGACTTGGCCTTTGGCAAGGCCCTTTGCTTAGCCTTCACTTCCATGCGCTTTGACTTAGATTTCGAATCAAGAACGTTGGACACTGGAGCGCACTCGGGCTCTCTGGGGTCAACAATCCGCTCGCAGCAAAGTCACTCCTCGCAGTCTCCTCGCCTTCATTTGGCCTTATGATCGGCCACTTGCCACTCGCTGCTGAACACCTCCACGGCCGCATGACCTACACATCGCGGGTCCGAAAATAATCCAGCCAAGAAAGGATATTTGGCATGCTGTCTGCCTCCGCCGCTGACAGTGACTGCTTTCCATGCTGCCTCTGCGGTTTCGAAGGAAAACCCGAATGCACCGGTCGGGCGTCTGCTCCTCGGTTTGAACAACGAGAGCGAAGTGGAAAGACCCGATTATATTCAAGGTATGCAGGATTGCGCCCGGGCTTTGCATTGCGTCGCTCGGTAATAACTGATACAACAGTAATCACCGCCAGCGCACCCTTCTCAACGATCTATCTATCCGAATATCGGATAGATGGGATGTACTCGTCCACGTATAAATATCGGTCAGTGCACGATTTCTACTGCCTGGGTCCTGACGGTGCAAATACCATTGAACACCGTACGAAGAGTCTACAAGGAGTGCGGTCAGATTTGACTGCTCTCAGCTGTTTTGTTTCGCCATATTCTAAGCTGTGATAACAATGTTCTTCCATCGTAAAGTGGACACTGATCATCTTTCGTATTTATAGTTTTTCGTATTTAATGGGAGGGACCCAAGACGGTGCACGCACACCCACTTCTCAGGATGCCCGACTTCGCCACTCTTCCCGCGAATTTTGCATCTCTCATTCTTACAAGCTGCTTTTATGGGATACTTATTGTTCTCTTCGTCTCAACTATTTACTTTCTGGCGACGCGGCGTACACTTGCGGGCAAGACCCAAAACAGCAGACATCATTTTACCTCGCTGCCATTCCTTGGAGTGACAGGCCTCTCCCTGGTTATAACGGCGGTAAGCTTCAAACTTCACTTCCCGTCCATTGTCGCCACTTAGATATAACAAAAGCACTGGAGTGTTGTCATATATCAGGGCTCTTTTGCTTTTATTCATCTTGACAATGTCGTTGCCGAAGAGAACTTCTACACCGATTTCTCCGACAAAGCTGAGCTCGCAAAAGCTGTGTTAATGTTCACCTCGGTACTGCTTGGTGATTCTCTTGTTGTAAGTTTTGCAAATTGCCGCATTACATTCTTCGAACAAAGAAATATCCCAGATCTATCGCCTGTGGATTATATGGGGACGACACCGGTACATTATCATATTCCCTATCTTCAGCCTTGGATGCACTTTCAGTGAGATTCTCAATCCACATCAAGTCATCGTTAATTGATGATTTTGCGGAGTCGCTGGATTCGGTGTCCTGTATGAATTTATGCAGAAGGGGCCGAGACTTCGGGGTACCACCAATGTGCTGGCCCAGATAGCACCCTGGATCGTAACGGGAGGAGTTCTCTCGCTAATGTACTTGATTTTACTCGGTCCGTGAATCAACTACTAACACGGGCGCCCTTGCACTAGAATCAATCTTTACAGTACAGGTATCTCTTCAAACATCTTACTGGATATCTCAAGGATATCTGTCATAGGTTTGATTATATTCCGCATCTGCAAAGTAACAGCAGCAATCAGGCCGACGTCGGACTCCCGCTTGATGGTATGTCCTTCACTTATGTCTGCCGGCTTGTTAAACATACGGCGCAAGTATTTCCTCAACGTGTTGGTCGAAAGTGCTACACTTCAGACGTACTGTATCCCAAACTTCTTCCACCTCAATGCTTTCCCTGAATCTGTGGTACCTTAGATTTTGGCTCGTCTTCGGCGCAATTACATTATTTGTAAAATCGAATGCAGCATACGCCGTATACGCCGTCTCGGATACTTTCCCCGCTATTATCGGGATAGCTAACCTTCTGATTCATGCCCGAGTGGGCCTTGGATGGTCACACGATCAGACGTCCCCGTCTAAAGCAACAGGGAATTCCAGCGAAAGGGCTGTCGTCTGGTTTGTCCCTCGCGTTTTTACAAGGAGAATCAAAAATCTCAAAACAAATTACAGAATAGTGAATCTGGGAAAAGCCAACTTTCCACGTACATATCGGTGGTCGATGGGCAGCTCGTGCGTGGAGAGCAGATATGCTCCGCAGAGGGTGGCGAATAGATATACCGGCCATAGAGCGGTAGGCGGCCGACGATGTCGCTGACTTGGGTTAGCATTGGTGTCGAGGTAAGGCAAGTGCAGAATACGCACTTTTTTCTCCGTTCCGGCCAGGAATTCGTTCGCCTCCCCGGCGAGCGGAACGTAATGCTCGCGATGGGGCCCCCAGATCCATAAGAAAGGTGGGGGTGCTCCGAAGCTCCGGAAGAGATAAAAGATGCTCATGCAGAGCCCCCAGAGTGGTGTGGAGATTAGTGCAGCCACGAAGAATGTGCGCGGAAGGGGGAAGGCATACGGGAATCCGACACCGAGCGATATCAGTAGAACGAGGAAACATGTGGCGAAGATGAGCGTGAAACATAAGAGCGGGAGGGCGAAGTGAAAGCGGTGGACCAGGATGTGTCGAAGCGAACGTCGCTGGAGAATGGATCCAAACATTGAAATCCCCTGAACAGCGACGTGCGAACGGGACAAGTGGAGGATACAGAGGCAGTGGTCCAGAAAAACAAGAAAGCCGTAAAGCCATCCCGTCCTGAAGATCGGGTCAACTAGCCTGCTGACAATAACGCGATGGATACCCGGGTTTATTCATTTCTTTACTTAGCTGTCCTCGCTTGTACTCATCGTGAGTTTGCATTGCCCCCGAATTCATTCCAAAGGAAGTAACCTTACTTGGTCTAATTATCAGGCGGATTGGACAACTGCATGCAAATGGCCCACGCACGTCGCAAAGAATTGAAGCACAGCATCTCCTGCTGCGCAGTATCAGCTGAACCGAAGAAACGGGTTTGTTGAGGCCGGAGAAACATTAATTGGCGGATAAAAAGTTGGGTACAAGAGGGCCCAGGGTACCGGTATTGGCGCAGGGTACAGGTATTGGCCTACCTTGCGCACGAGCGCCGTTGATAGCGGACTGAACCGACTTTCGTAAAATGATCGCGTTTGATGGGCGTCCCGTCGAAGTGAGACGGGACGCCCCGCAGGGGACCATCAGGTGCCATATACTTACACGTTGAGTGAACGCCCAAAGGTTCGGGCGCCGTCGCGGGAGCAACGCGAACTTCGGATGATGTGGGTGTCGGCATCGAAGGCACAGCCCAAACTCGCTGCGAGAAGGAAGATGTTGATCGTTCCGAAGGTAGACGCAAGGATTGGCTTTTTAATTACTACCACCGTGTCCGCGAACGAACAGCGACGGAAACTATTCAAGAAGAAGTCAACAGAGCACGGAAACTGTTGCCCAGTAATGCGAAGCACCCTCATCTTCCGATAAAAATGATGTGTTGACGGAAAAGTACAGCCCGGCGTGCGCCAGCGCGCGGAGATCCTCGACAGTGGTTGGCGAAAGACACTTGTTCGGTGTCGTCCGGATTATGAGGCGCTCAAGGCGCAGCGGCCGCGGGGCATTCACTACCGCATCCCCGCCGCGAGATCACCATGGCCACGAGGCGCCCCGCGAGGTTCGGTCGCGGCGAATGGGCTCGACCCCACAGCCACCATCATGATCGTCGATCATTGATGGCCTTTTGCCACCACCTCAGCGCTCAGCACCAAGAACTCCAGCTGCCGCCGTATCGCATCCGGAGGATCCTTGAGCGTATTGGGATGAACAACTTATCACCTTTCAGGGAAAAAACCAGCGTCCGCCCGCTCCTTGCCATGGTTCAACAGCGACGACGTCGACCGTCGGCGGGCGCTTGTTTGTCGCCTCTTCCACCGCGAAGGCATACGCCGGTTGAACAAGGGTTGATAAGACCTTTATCTTTTCCTGGCTATTTGCCGATCTGTCGCCGCACCTCATCGTTATTGCTGTACCTCACGAAAACCTGCAGACCAGCTGGGACCGAGTGTCCGACCGACGACCAGCTTAAATCGATTTATCTCTGGCAGCCCTGTATGCCTTATGCCTTCACCTTTCCTAGCATCCGACCTTGTTCTCTCGCGTGTATGCAGCATCTTGTCAGGTTTTCCACTTGCGATCTGACGGCGTTGTTGCAACTCCGGGCCGAGCTCGAGCTTGCTGCTTACAAGTCTCCAAGATTGAATGGCAAACGACGACATGGCGAGCGAAAATTCTCACAATATCTGTCATCCACGCTTCTCATTGTCCAGTTGGCGCCTCCCGATTACTTACGCCGTTTGACCCGGGGCGTAAGTAATACCTGATGACTGTCCACCCTTCGTGGGTGGATAAACGGGCCTCGGGCAGCATCTCTTAAGGCTTGCGCTGTTTGACACGGGGCGTAATACCTGATGACTGTCCAACCTTCGTGGGTGGGTAAACGGGCCTCGGGCAGCGTCTCTTAAGATGGGCGCCGATTACAGCACTCACCCACCACGATGGCAGGGCAACCTCTTGACATCTCCATTGTCGGTGCCGGTATTGCCGGTCTAGCAGCTGCAATCGCGCTGAGGCGCAATGGCCACCGCGTTCAGGTTCGTCCAGGTTCCATTTTCTGTTCGCGCCTACATACAACATAAAACCCCCCTAGATATTCGAATCCGCTGAAGTCAAGATAGAGATTGGAGCGGCAATTGTCGTGGCTGTGAACGCCCGGCGGGTTCTCGAACACTTCGGGTACGACAAGGAAAACCTGCGGAGCGTCGATTTCGTGGGAGTGCGCGCCCTTCAACTTGCTTCGCCATATTACCAATTCTCACTGCTGCACCTTGATGTAGATAGAGAACTTCAACGCTGTTGAAGGCGGAAGAGCCAGACCGGGCTCTGGGGCTTAATCGACGGCGGGGCGGTAAGTTAGGCAGTATCACTTCTAGACACTGCAATAACTGAGATTCTAATAGGCTGTGATGCGCGCGCGAACCGATCTACATGGGGAGTTGGAGCGCCTGGCTATAGGTCCTGGCGAGGGCCCTCCTGCGGTGCTTCGCCTGGCCAGCCGAGTCATCAATTGCAACCCGGAAGAAGGCTCCTTGACGTTGAGCGACGGATCCATTGTGACCGGCGATCTCGTCCTGGGAGCCGATGGAATCTCAGTAAGCCTGCATTCAATGGGACTATGAGTATTCAATGTCGATGATTGAATATATAGTCAACCATTACGCACCCATATCTTGGGGTACGAGCAGAAATCTGTCCGAACCGGCATAACCAATTCCCGCACACTCCTGGATATGGCGGCACTGGACGCAATCCCGGAACTCGCGTGGCTCCGCGAAGGCGTCAGCGGGCCGCGCAACGTGGTCGCGTTCGGAGGGCCATTCCGCCTTCTGTTCCTCTATCCGTGTCGTAGTGGGACAGACATGAACTTCGCGGCTGGGTTCGAGGATCCCCACCAGGCCGATCCAGGTTGGCTGGATTCCACTGTCGCTACATGGACTGATGATATTTCTCCCGCTCTACTCCAGGTGGGCAGCAAGCGGCACCCGGGAAGAACTCCTTGCGCAGTTTTCGCACTACCACCCGCAGTTTTCAAGCGCTCTTCCGGATGCTCCCCGACCGCCTGCCGCGCTGGCAGCTGCGCTTCCTGCCAGCCGTGCCAACGTGGGTCCGCGGGCGCGCAGCCCTGCTGGGCGACGCGGCTCACGCGACACTACCAAGTACGTGTGCGCTTGTTGTGTACTGGCAAAGCAAGAGTGGTTGATGATCTCGATAGCCCTCGGCCAAGGCGCCTCCCAGGCCATGGAAGACGCGGCCGCGCTCGGTGTCTTTCTTCCACTAGGAACAACGCGCACCGACATTCCTGCTCGGCTCAAGGCATACGAGGCGCTGCGCAAGGAGCGCGCGGAGCTGATTGGGCGCGAGTCGCACGACCAGATGATGGTGCCCAGCGAGCGGGGAAAGTACATGAGAGGTGCGTAGTTGTACATGAGCGGGAACGTAGCTGACGAAAGTGCTGCGGAAGACCCGGAGCTGCAGAAGCTTGTGATGGGGTATGATGTGCTGGGTGCGGCTCGGAAGGTTTATGAAGAACAGTTTGCGGGTAGAGGGAATTAGAACTGGCCCAAAGTCACGAAGCATAATTTCAATCCAACTTGGGTTGGTTCATCGCATCGCATACGGCAATCGGAGGAATTAGAAGGAGGGAAGCAAAGATATGAACGTATCAAGCACACAAAAAACTTCGGGCATCCAATCCATATGTAGATCGGAGTGAACGAGGATAGCTAATAATCATATTGGAACACAAATACGCTGCTCCACCATCAAAGAAGGCGGTTCGCAGAATGCAGTCACGATATCCGGCGGAGAGGCCGGTATCCTGCGACGATTTATGAAGTGGAGGGCTGAAATTGGGGCCCCGCGCTCGGAGCGCCCACAGCACGGCGGTCCACTCTCAATGCTACGCGCTTCCTGGTTTTGTGCATGTAGAAGACCAGAGTGGTGCAGTGCGGGAGGAGGAATGGGGATTCAGCCAGCATGACAAGCAATTGTTCGATGTCATGGGCTGGTTCAAGCTCCGATATTTGGAGCAGCTTCAGATCGGGTATGAGGCGAAGGCATTCAGCGAGTTCATCGAGCTCTACAGTATCCGCCGCAAGAAGGGAAGCAATGTGTCCCCTTCCGCTTCACCGATGAGAGTTTCAAGGCCCGGAAGGGAGAGACTCTCGAGGCCGTTGTCGACGATATAGCTGACCTACCCCTCCCCCACTACGCCATTTCCATAAAAGGAAATCTCCCCGCCCGCCAGCCATAGCCGTACTGGTTCATACCCTTGGACCCGTTACTCTAGTCTAGCTGTTATGTATGCGCTTCGGTATAATGATTGCATCATCAGTACTGTGATGCGCCTGCGTTCGATTCTTTTGGGGTGCAATCCTTTTTTTTCTTACTTCCTTCCGTTCCTTCCCCGCCCCGACTGCCTATATCGTTGTACGTCCGCCCGGGATGTAATCAACTGGATATATCAAATGCTTTATTTCACTGCAACTCTCAATGGCCAGTACAGTGCACACAGCTCAGTCTAGCCTGCACAATAATGGCAAGGCCTTGCCCTACCTTAAAGCTGTGATTTCTTGTTTTTCCAGCTGACAATAAATCTTGGGCTACATACTGTTTACTACCTCTGTGCCAGAACATTCAGCTCCCTTCATCTATTCCAGTAATTTTGTTATAATGCCCTAGAACATGTATTGACAGAGAAAAAACAGACTCAAAACATCAAATATTTATTTAAGATCCTCCATCCCCTCTCAGAGGGCATATATACTGATAGACAGTCCGAGGAGTCCGCAGGGCTCGTCATTCGTTGCTTGATGGCACCTTCCTTTTTGGGAAGGCGTAGTGGGGGAGGCCAAGGACATTTCGACGATATCAGGCCACAATGTGGGACCTCCCTGGAAGGTCAACTGCCGGAGATTTGAAATTTCCGCGCTAGCTCTAATCTGTGGTGAAATCGATTTGCAAATGGAAAAAATGGCACTCGACGAGGTTCGCAGCTAGGCGGAGTAGATCAAAATCAAACCAAATTGGCAAGACTTCCTCCAGGCGCGGAGCGCACGGGAAAATAATTATGGATTGGGCCCACAGAGCCGGCGTCGCCAGCACAATGTCGGTCCAAAATTACAAATGTTGAGAAGCAGGATGGGACGCCTCGGATCTCCGGGGATTGGGAAGGGAGGAAGAGATCGGAGGAAAATGTCGGAGGAAAGTTCGAGCGGGAGGCGCTCAATGGGGTAGAGAACAGAGTTAAGCTGCCGTTGAGCACGACTTTGGTTCCGCTCTACTTACGAGTGTTTCATCTTATCAGTGTTTCCTGGTACTCTGTGTCACGGTGCGGGTTGTTCCGGAGCGAAAACGAAGAGAGGACTTAAGCAAGAAGAGTGGAACGGGCAAGCAACTGGCGTTGAGAAGACGAAGACAGGGAATTACATGGTAGGTCTAATATACTGAAATAACCGAATCCCCCGAGTGTATAGTTGTCCGTGAATAAATACATCTACTTCCGCCGATTCCCCGTGCTTCACATACCTCTGATGTCGGAGAGGGTTACGCGAGGAGCCGGGGATGACCAGCGCCGTTACACTCTGCCTGAACGGCAGCCAGCCGTGAGAGACTGATAGCTCCTCTTGGTCACCCTCCAGCACACCAGGAGACTGCTTACCGCAGCCGTCCCCGAGCGCAGCAGTAGTGATATGCAACTGAACATCGTCCCGTAAGAGACGTTGTTGGGTTGCATACCGGTAGTCGACACAGCAAGACGGCCGTATTTTTAACGGCAAAGACAGTGTATGGGAAGGCCTAAACCGTACCATCGGAAAGTGTGCAAGAGGGTTTGACAATACGGTCGGCGGCCAAATTATGGAAACCGTAAAACCGTTGTGTACGAGTACGGTCAAGGTACGGTCCAGAGCCGGCCCAGGAGTCGCCCAAGGGGAAATCGAAGATGCGAAAAGCACTACTAAAAGCCTGAATTTTTCGCAAGGATCGACAACGGGGGAAGACATTCGTTCACATTGGTAAAATTGAGCACTTGACAGAAGGCAGGCAGTTGAGATTCTGCGACATGGCCGTCAGAAGCAAGAAGGCTGTGTGCGCCGTGTTTGGCTGCCTTCCTTTTCAGGCTCTCCCTCACCGCCCACTCTGTGAACCCCTGGCTCCCTATCTTCTTGGACCGCGCTTCCGCACTGGCCGTCCACAGATTCCACTTGGCCCCTTGCCCTTGCGCGCACCCTTCACCATATGTACCTACCTATGCGCCATTCCGCTGGTTGCATTTCATGGCGAAGATGGCAGACGAGGCGGAACACTGCATGCTAAGAGCTACACCTCTCGCCCACTTAGATTTCACGATACTTGATTGCTGTCCCAGCCCGCACACACTCGTCACCACAATCCCCGCCCTTCGCTGATGTGGCATCCGTACTGCCTGCAGCGCGGCGTCCTTCAGGTGCGTCCCACCTTGTCAACCTGTACGCTAGCACCAATCGCTGGTCTGTTCTTTGTCTCAAGTGCATTCCCTCCACACACGTCCACCAGCCCTTCTCTTCGCCCTTGGCCTTGTACCACGTCCCGCGTACGTCCGTCTTGGGACACCCATTGTGCTGTATCCGAGTCGGCTATGGCTATCGATGTCCCGCCCCCCGCTGCGCCCGCTCGACCCCCCTACATGCTTCTTCATGATATTGATCGACGGCGGGTCGTACATCCACCACACCATTACAGCGGTATTATCCCCACTCAACCCATCCGAGTACGTCCTTCTATCTGGATTATCTGCCCGTATCTCGCCTCCAGTATTTATTTACCTATACAGCTACAATTGCGGTCAGGGCCGCACGACCTGGCGACTGCTCGATCTGGACGTGGTGAGATATGGGCGGGACGTGCGCGGAGGGGGACCTATGTGGGTGCTGCGTGCTGTCGGTGTCGTGCGGCGTCGTACCTCGGCAGCAGCGAACGCAGGTGTGCACAGGCAGCAGGGGCGGCGTCATTGCGAGCTCCAGCTCCCGAGCGGGTGCGGCCTGCGTGGGGCAGGCGTAGCGCTCGACGGTGCGCATCCGCACTGGGGGTTGGGACAATGGCGGACGTCTTGTGCGAGCTAAGGGAGTCCCTCATGCTACATGCTGGCGCGCCCTGCGCGGGCGGTAGGACGAGCTGCAGCCGGAGGAGGACGGGAGCGCGAGTGCGTGCATGTGCTGATGAGCGTGCGTGTAGAAGACGTCGGTGCAGGGTGGGGAGAGGCAGGTGGTTGAGGATAAGGACGGAGGTGCGAATCCGAGTCCGTGTACGCCGTGCGAGTGCGAGTGCTAGTGCTAGTGCTAGCGCGAGGACTGAGGGCAGGTCGGTCGTGCGCGAAACATACGGTTGCCCGTTTCGGCAGAGCAGCGTGTGTCACTGCGCAACCATATGCTACGATTTGAGAAAGGTAAACTGGTATCACATGTCGCAGGCCTGGATACAGAGTGCAATTACCGATATGTACCCCCTGTCGTCTTCCCTCTAATATACTTATAGTTTTCTTTTCTTGGAATGGGGATTCATATGGCCCAGATCCAGGCATCCCTGGTACCGAGCATACAGACTGATAACTGGGGACCCATACCCTACATCATTACTTATGGCAACATGGACTGGACAGCTTCGGTTCTGCGCCACGGCTGTTCGGCATGTGTGATTAGCGGGTGATTTGGTCCATTTGGGATGTAAGGACCCTGGAAACAGACCGCTTAGGACATTCTGAAGCCTAGTTCCTCAGCCGGCAACTACCCATGGCCATACATGTTTTTGAATTCTAATTGTTTTTCGAGTTATTTGGCAGGCTATTAACCGTTCTTTAATCAAACGTCGCGTCGGCGGTGTAATAACCCCATGCAGGATTAGCCCCCGTTTGTTTTCCTCTCCTCTCGCCTTCAAATTTGCGAGGTTATTCCCCATTTGCATCGGTAAATATTCTGCGCAAACTGTGCCGCGGGACGATGGGGTATTCCTGCCACCATAGACGGCCCAAACTGTCCCTTTTAGGGGAGATCTCATGGGAGAATTTTGCTTTCACCAGGCGGCTCTGCCCGACAACTCTTCAGATCTACCCAGATCCAGCCAACTGCGTATCCTCCCCACAGGTAAACCCCATCCAGGTGATTATCCCCGTAGCATGTCGCGCAGGCAGTCGCAGTTGCTCGCAGTAATTTCATACTGCACCTATTCAGTTCAATGGTAATAATTAGTCTCTCAGACAGAAGCTCTACTTATACTAACCAAGCTCGTACCTCGCTGTATAGAGTCTGTTGGTTACCGCGGGGTCCGATCGCAGTGCTTTCTTATTATGTAATTCATCCCCGCGTGTGTTCGAATCCTGGCGTCTACAACCTTTTTGTTTCGTGTTAATAACACATCTGTTGCGGCAGGAACCACCGGATACTCATTTTGATACTCCTCTTACCTGCCTCAATTTTTCCTTGAGGAATATTTCAAGTTTTCACTGAATTATGCTTCAGCCAAATTTCGGCTTGATCAAACCCGAATCAAACCGGATATTCGAAGCAACAAGTTCTACGCACTTTGTAATATTCTGAATAGACAGGAGGTTAGATAGGCAGTATTAAATGCTGTCTGCACACCAAACTTCATCGAATTTGACTGGTGTTGTGCTGAGGGAAGGGAATCAGAGAATGCTGACATAAGATTACATATAACAACACACTCCAATCGAACCCCCGCGGTAAACACAAGACTAGGTAATAATCTAGCTGCAGCCACGTATCCTTCCGAGGATTTTCCAGCATAATAGGCCCCATGGCCCCGCTTCCCAGATAGCACCAACCCTCTCGATCTTCTCTCCGCTTTTCAATACCCCGAATTGTCGTGGTCGCACCTGCACTGTTCTCATCAAATCACAATTACTGCATTCCAACTGGCTGAGCTTTACTCGGGTGGCTGTCATGTTTTCATTATCAGAATATTCAAGGCCTTGCTGGCGGTCAATCCTCAAAGTGTCGTACCAGAAATCTGTGTCACCCATTGGTGTTACTCCCTTTTTCGGATGGTTGTCCTCAGGTTTCTAGGGCCAATTCCCAGCCTTCCAGGCCGTCACTCTGCCAGTACCCACTTTCATTGGCACCGACCTTTTCTGTCTTCATAGATTGACCATTGGTTCGTAATCTTTCTACGAATAGTATCAAACACTACTCTTCCACCTTCCCTCTCTTCTGTTGATCTGGATGTTATCTCTTCAACGATCGAATTTCATCCAGTACTCCATTTCTTTTCGCCCATTTCTTACAATACTTTGGTGGTGGCATTCTACTTCTTTTTTAAGGGATTGGACACCAATATTATTGTGCCCCGAGTCTGTTTGGCTCTGATTTATTCTGTATGATGCTGTAAACTTTTTTTCTCGGGAATTGGACCGGTTGTACAAATGATAATAATGCTTCTGCATCACCGAGGCTCCTGTCTGCCGGAGCGAAGCGAGGCCCATCTTGTTCTGCATAGCAAGACCAAACGAGCACAAAACTACAATCAGTATAGCCACTTCCCGTTCCGGAAAGTGGTTGCATTTGAGAATGCTATATATTAGGTCAAAGAAATACAGAACAAGTCAAATTTAGTGTTTTCAAATGAAGTTATGTAGCTGAATTTAATCACCCCCGATTACCAGGATACCCACGGGAAAGCAGAAATTTGAGTCAAGTGGGTATGTTCCCTGGACTATAATCGGGAAGGGTCCTGACTGAATTTACATACCGTTCTATGGCACTTGGTCCTTTCTGAATTGGGCTTATGGCGCGTTTCTTCCTCAAATGTGTTTTTCTCAATTTTATTCTATCAGAATTGCAGTATTCTATGAGAGTAAGGTAGACCCCATCCACCCTCGACGAATGTCACGTGGTGTGCACGTGAGGTTTCCTTTTTCAGAACGGTTGTGTAGATTCATGAATATAATTACTTCTACTGAGTTACGGCTAAATCCCCTCGACCAGATTATAGACATAGATAGTATATATTGCTACACAAAAGCTTGTGGCTTCATGAGGTTGTGGAGGGCTAGAAGTAGGCCACAAGTGTGACGTGCTCACAAATGATGCTGGAAGTGATGGCATTGATGGGATGAGAAGGCCCAAATTCTTGGCTTAATTCTTGCCCTCCACAACCTCATGAGGCTCCAACTTTTTTTCAGGCAATATATATGATTCATACCTACAATCTGGTCGAGGGGATTTGGTCAGAAGTGAATGGAAGTAATTATATTCATGAATCTACACAACACCTCTGAAAAAGGAAACCTCACGTGGCGTGCATGTGATGTTCGTCGAGGGTGGATGGGGTCTACCTTACAATGGTGTGCTCAGGGAGAGTGCAGAGTGTCTTGAAGTACCAAGGAAGCTGGTAAACCTCGAGATTCTTCAGCTTTATGAGAATAATGCAGACCATGTGTGTCAAGTTAAAGCTCAATTAGGCAGGATCAAGGCTGGGAAACGGAAATTTGTTTGCTTAGCTGATTTTCATTAAGTTCCGTTAAGCTGAATTGAGAGCATCAGGATATTCACAACTGCGGCTGTTTCCTTGGGACAAACAGGGTTGCGTAAAATTTTTTAATGCCCAAATCTGAACAAGGACCTCAGGGCAAGCCTCGGGAGCTTGCTCAGCACATCAAAACCGAGGATTAGAAGCTCACACATCTAAACTGAACTCGATTACAGAAAAACCGCCAAAGCATAAGTTTTTGACCCATGTTGGGCTCAGTACAAGGACTGTGAACAGAATATTAAATGAGTCAAGATCCCAACCGTGAAGATGACAACTTGTTATATGAATTACTTGATATATATAGGACAAGCAACAATGTGTCAGGACTGAAAGTACTCTGTAAAGACAGTAAATACAATTCACGTACCTTAGCTGTGCAGGTAATGACTGCTCTGGACTGACGAGCCTGCCGAGAAACATGTCAGCAGCGAAGGCCTGCGCATGGAAACACATCCTAAGCCAAGGAGCGAGGGAAAAAGATTCAGACAATGGTCCAGACTGAGTCTTATTCGGGAAACATCAAAATTAATTTGCTTGACTCAATTCGAGTTCAGTGGTTACTTAGCCTGCTCAGGAAAGGCTCTGGTAAGTCGACTTCAGAGCAATGTCAGAGAGCTTGATCTGAGTGAATTACTCTTCAATGATGCATTATAAAGCATCTGCTCAAGAAATTTGAGGCCCAAACGTCCAACAGACCCTCAAGGGGAATTCTGTTGGTGAAATTCAAAGAACCCAATTTGCGACCCAGACTTTCACAAAGTTAGAAGTATGTTGTTTGACAGACACCATACAAACCTGACCGGTTGCCTTGAACTTTGTTTTCTCTATTGCGGAAAGAAATCCAAAGATACAGTGATGCTACGTGTGGCCACACAAAATGATTTTGTGCATGAAGCCAAAAAACCAAGGAAATGAGTGTCAAAGAAGGTGTTATGGAACGCAACCAGCAGGTAAAGACCAAAGACGAGGTCTTCTCACATTCCCGCGGATTGCTCCAAGGCCCGAGAAAGTGGTGGAAAGTACCGAGGAAGCGGAACAACGTGCACATCAAAGCCGTCCTATTCTATAGCCGAAGATCGCTGACAGCCCAATTTGGTCAGCTAACCGCCACCTGGCCGAAAAAGGCAATCGTGTTGGTCTGTCAGTTTTGTTTTTGTGCCCGACTGGCCTGCGTATCGTATTTTTGGCACACAAATCCATCTGCTCTGACTCGCATGACCGTTGATCATTTGGTCCTCAACCGCCCTGCCAAGTCTTCTGAATTTCTTCCTTTGGAACTCACCGCAGATCCGGGCACTGGAACTAACAACCAATCAACCGCTTACCAAGATCAATATTTTCAGGGAAAATGTGAATTGACTTCCGCGTGAACTCTGTGCATTCCCATTTCAACAGAACCCTTGTTGCATCATAAATCCAGGATGGGGTTTGATTGGTTCTGTCATGCCTGAGAGCCCTGTGCCACACCTTCTCTGTTCATTGTTGTCTTTTATATTATACTTCCATCTATTTGACAATGCATCTGCATGTCGGCAGGCTGTACGTCTCGGAGGCAGCTTCATCTCACTTCCAACAGTATGATCACTAAGTAACTACAATTTGCCCATCTTTCATGGGTTCTCTGGCTCTCAGCTCATATTCTGCCGGGTGTGTCCTCTTGTCTCACTGCCAGTAGCTGGATATGTCTTAACATTTCAACCCGGGCTACAGATATTCTCTCTTCCACCTCATAGGCATTCTAATGTCTTGGTTTTGTTCTTGATTCCCTCTATGGTACCTTACCTTCCAAGATCCACCTCTCTTTCAAAATCATGATACTGTTCCCAGTTATTTTTAGATTTCAACCTTTTCTTCGGCATGGCTGGGGTTTACTCTTCGTGGTCCACTGGGTGTGTTGGGAATGATGCTTTGAGTGCTCAATAGGTTTCAAACATGTAAGTAAGTAGCTTACATGAATCCAGGCTCAACCCATTTCTTCAGAGTTGAAATTACTAGAAAGCTGTCTTTGCTTAATGACGTCGATTGATGGCTTGGTATCATGCTTGAATCTCTTTGCAAAGATCTCTTCCCATCCCCCGGTGAGTTTGTCTCCAAAACATTCCATGATGCCCAGCACGAGCCAGCTGTACAGGTCTCGGACTTTTTCAATTCTACTCTGGCGAGATGAATTTGGATTATTTCTGATGCCAAGCTACTCTACTACGACCTTAACTATGACTACCGTCAGTGGAATTCAGCTGGAAGCCCTGACTACCTACAATTGTCCCCTCTCCGTGCGCCATGGGTAGATTGTATAGATTCAGGCGTGTACTTTATGTTTGTCTTCCAACAATAAATTCAATTTGTTCTGGAGTTCTTTGATTCAATACATCCTTCCAAGTGTATGAGTCTGAGGCGTGACGAGACGCGGTGTCAAAGCAAAATAGACAGGTTGTGCAAAAGCCGCACAAGCCGCATGCGGCTTCATGCGGCTTTTTGGCATTGTGCAAAGCCGCGGGGAGGATTTCAATATCCCGAACCCATAAACCCACCGGAAATGACTCATACAAATATCATTTCGAATGTTCTGTCCATGCGGCTATCCGATCAGATCCAGCGAATATTATGATCTGTCCTTGAGTTTCCGCGTTGATTCCACAGCACCTACAAACTGAATGACAAATGGAACAGCCATCCCATAGTCTAAAATACTTCCCTCCACTCAGCAGGTTCACTGAAAGTTCGACCCTTCCTAGATGAACTCGGAAAATCTCCGCGGCTTTGCACAATGCCCAAAGCTGTGTGCGGCTTGTGCACAACCTGTCTAATGCAACCACTTTCCGGAACGGGAAGTGGCTATACTGATTGTAGTCTTGAGCTCGTTTGGCCTCGCTACGCAGAATAGCCTGCCAAATAACTCGAAAAAACAATTAGAATTCAAAAACTTGTATGGACATGGGTAGTTGTCGGCTGAGGAACTAGGTTTCAGAATATCCTAAGCGGTCTGTTTCCGGGGTCCTTACATCCCAAATGGACCAAATCACCCGCTAATCACACATTCCGAACGGCCGTGGCCTTGCGGTAAATTTTTCATCTTCTCTGATCCTCCTCTTACTTTACAGTCCAAGGTTCCAAAAAAAAGCCCCGATAATACGGGAAAACAATTGAATTATCCAAAAGATTGCCACGAAAGAAGCCTCTCTAAAATCTCCTTACCCATTTCAGGCGAGAAGCACTTGAGATTGTCGCAGAACCTCTAGCCATTGCATGGGTTGGCGCGGAGAACTTTTCGACCGTTCATTCCATATGGTCTCCAGGAGCTTCTTGATCGACAAGCTGTTCCCGACACCGATTCCACCGGCTCTTCCTCTTCCAGGTCCAGCTTGCGTGAGACCTCTTGCCGGTGGCGCTCATCGTGCGTGAGCGCCCCGCACACGAGGAACGCAAACATCGTGCTCCGCACGACGGAGCTCGGCATCTGTGGACACCGCAACAGCGCAATTGCCTCGTCCACTGACTCCCACGATCTCGCGAACGTTAGGAAAGCTACCCAACATGATTGAGCGCAAGTACACGCGCGTCGTGCGGCGGAATATGTCCGCGCTCAGCGCGCGCGCGTCGGTTAGCGTCAGCGTCGGGTTATATGTGAGAGGTGACGCCCGGGTTGTATCGAGGTGCGCCTCCAAGTTAGCCGCGCGCTTGATGAGGTCCTGCACGCTCAGGCACCCGCGCGCCTCCTGCTTGCGCTTCCACACAGACAGTGCTGACGCCTCCACGAGAACCCACAGGACGAGGTTCTCGCACCCCATGACGGACATCATCGACAGCTCGAGCAGGGGCAGGCTGCCCCCACCCCGGGCAGCAACCAAGCTCTCCAGCGGCGAAAACAGTTTTCTGATGTACTCGAGCAGGCGCGGTGCTTTCTGTGTCGTAACTGCCGCGAGGACGTCGAACCAGATCGCCACCTTGATGATGAACCGCGTCGTCTCCACGCAGTGTTCAAACGTGTGCCGGGGGTCAGGGTCCCGACGGAGGACACTGTGCGCATAGTCGCACAGTACGCCGACCCATGCTTGCCATGCGCCCGCACCGCCGTCAAAGATGAACGATGTGATGATGCATATTGCCGCGAACGCGTCGTCTTCTGTGTACTGTGATTTCGTGAGGACCTGGAGCAGTCGTCGTACTGCTGCCTCGTCTTCATAACCTGCAGTGCCGCGAAGTTGTTCGACTGGCAAGCCGATCACTGGACGTGCACAGACGCAAGCAGGCGCGCGGCGTCGCGTGATGCGCTGGCTTCCATTAATAAGGGTGTTATGATGTGCCGGATGTGCGCAGCATCGGCCAGCGGATATTGCAAGTTGATGGCCTTGCCAACATAATAGCTGACAAGCTCGTCGCTCGCTCCACCTGGGTATAGCAACGAATAAAAACGATAAGGCAGGACGGCCGTCATGGTCCTGAAGTCCTCGTCCTCATCGTCATAGACGGTGTGGTAGAGCTCCGAGAACGAGCTTGCCATTGTGGGGTGGTAGTCCATAGGGAGAATTATAAGGCAGGACGGCCGTCATGGTCCCGAAGTCCTCATCCTCGTCGTCATAGACGGTGCGGTAGAGCTCCCAGAACGAGCTTGCCATTCTAGGTGGTAGTCCATAGGAAGAATTATAAGGACTTAAATTGAGAGGTATGTCGTTGTGAGAGCTATGCGAGTCAGGGGACCCTCCAAACGGCGAGGACGCCCCGTAGTTCGCTGATGGCGGACTCGTGCTGCTCGCTGGGGAAGAACGATAGGGTCGGGATGGGCGGGCCGACGCTGGACGACAGGGGTGCTCTCCTCGTCGAGGTGCAGGATGGGAAGGTCGCGCTCCGCGCCACGGGGCCCCGAGCCTGAGTAGCCCTTGCTGAGCTCCTGCGCGGTGAGGAAGTCGGGCTTTAGGGTCAACGCTCGGACTACGATGTCGGTGAGCGGCCGCCCCGTAGGTTTCTGTCTCCAGCACTCGCTAACGAGTTCCCAAAGGGCGGTTGACATAGCCTCTTTCACCTTTGGGTTGTTCAGGTCTAGGGCATCAAACCGTCAGTATTACGCGTACGGCGTAATTTTTACGCCGTATATCTGGTACGCTACGCCCTTCCCGTACGTAACGACCAGAAACGAAAGGGCAAACGGGACGGTTACGTACGTAACGTCCGTTTACGCGTAATTTACGGGATTTTGCAAGAGTTTTCACACATCTGATCGCAACACGTCTAAGGGCCCTACAGGATCGATTGAAGCATGCAGGAGATCAGTAGGATATAACTGAACGTGATTCTCTGAGCCCTACCACCCAGAATCAAGATTGAGTACCTTGATGAGAGCTCAATGTCGGTCTCAGCGGCGCAGTTGAATTGTTTGCATGAACTGAGAGTCTGAGACATGTCGAGATGGCTAAGCCGATTGAATTTGGGTGTAGCGGCGAGTTGGCGGATCTCAAAAGAGCTCGGCAATGTGATACGCGACGGCCATCAGATGAAAAAGGTGTCGGCATCGCCGGCATGGGTCGAAGCCGTTTACGCGTAAACGGACGGTTACGGGGCAGCGTTTACGCGTCAAGCTGTAGCGCAACCGTATCGTATGAGTGAAAGCAACCAGTCCGTTACGATACGGCCCGTAACCGTCTTACGGCCCGTAACTCCGTAAAATTTACGGACGGTTTGATGCCCTATTCAGGTCTACCACCTTCAATAACCTTCAGCAAGACGGCAGGCTCTGGCAGGCTCGAAAACGGCGGACGCCCTGTGTACAACTTAACCGAGTCAGATCAAAGACACCGACGGCCAAAAATGAGGACCAACTTCCAAACACACACACCCGAAAGCGTAGACATCGGTTGCAGGTGTCGCAACAAAGCAGCAGTCGAAGCGCTCGGGTGAAATCAACTCGGGAGCCATCCAGCGAAGGCTGCCCGCTCGGTGGTGCGATGTGTGCGTCGCGGGGGTGGCGTCCGAAAAGGACACCAGACCAAAATCCGCCAAACATGCCCTCCATTCGTGCGTTATGAGGATATTTGCCTGTGAAGGAACATTTGGTACGAAAACGCGAATTGCACCAGTCTGACTCACACCACGCAGGTCGCCATGAACAATGTTATGTGAGTGAAGGTAATGCAGGCCTTGCGCTGTCTCAAGAAGCTGAACCCTCGCAATTAGATTAACTGGTCGCATATTAGCCTGAAAACTGACCAATCTATCGACGTTAGCCTTTCCATGGTCTTTCAAATACTTGAGGACGGTGCCGTTCTCCATCCATGGAGAAACCATACACAGAGATCCCGGGAACGTCTCGTGATCAATCCCAATGAAAGGCAATATAAAAGGATGTTGGAGGCGCTGCCAGACCAGAGCCTCCCTACAGAATTGCTGCGTGAGGTTCCCATTTCAGCCAAATCACTCTGCTGATGAACAAGAAATGTGCAAACCAGCCGCATGTGACGTTGTTCTGCGCCTCTGTAAAACGTCCGCATATGCTTGAGGGCAACCCTCTTTTCCTGGTAGACAGCCTGATAGATGTCGCCAAATCCACCTCCGAACGAAGGATGTTCGTCGGGTCGGGTGACGCCAGAGATAAATAAGGTGGATGGGAGCTTGTCGCACGCCTGCGAAAGTTTGACAATTGTTCGACGAGCTTTGGAGTTGTGCTCTTTTTGAAGTAATAATCCTTTGTCAAGGATCTGTTGGCAGCCGGCGCCGTTAGAACAGTGCGAGATCTAACGAAGACCAATACTCAACGTCTTGAAGAACATCAAGGAAATTTGTGCAGAATTGCCTTTGAGATTTAGAACAGCTTTTTGCTCGGAGTCAGAATAGAGGATGGCTACGATGTTCTTTGCAAGTTGTTCTTCGTCTTCGCAGAGCGCATTGCGTAGCGCTGCATCCTCAGAAATGTGGAGATCTGCAATCAACTAATGTTCGTATCAGTATATAGCTTAGCCCAGCGTAACAATGCGAACTTTTAACAATGTTCTGCGCCAGTAGCGGCTATTGATGATGGCCGACATGGAATCCTCTGCAGACATTGATCGATGGTAGCCATTCAGAACCGTCCCATGATTGGTCCTAGACACAGCTTCAAGTTATTCAACTTATCGACAACAGATCACAAGATTCGTACCGAGATTCGGGAATGGAAGAAATGAAAGTTAAGAGGTTCTTCAGAAGTAGATTTCAGGTCAGAAAGTGCGCGGAGGACACAGTCCTAAACATACATGATACGTTATCAAACCCGATTTCGATTTTGTTCCAGTTAAGCTTGAAGGTCCTCCAAACTCATCCGGCCATCTCTCCGTCTCCGTCTGTTGATCCTCCATTTTCTCGTCAGCTTCACATCGTCCATCTCCTGAGTTCTAGGGCGCTTCCTTCCCTCGCTCAGCCACATCGATGGGATAGAGAGAGACGATGGGGAGGGGCTCTGCTCAAGGTCGAGGTGATTTTTCTCTGGCCTCGCTTAGCTTCTTTTTCCTTTCCCGCCTGTGATGCAGTAGCTCCTCTTCATCCTTCTGCGTGAGGTTGCTTGGGACAGACGCTCTCCCGCGCCGGCTGAACTCGCCCGGTGGCTTGCTGCTCCTCAATACGGTTGGTGTCGTTCGGCGGCCTCTCCATATCGGAGGATTCGCGATTGGTGCTGGGATACCAGGCTTGGTTTGCGGGGCTCATAGAGCCTGACTGAGGCATGACACTCGACACGAGGGAGGCTCGCAAGGTGGTGATCGAAGATAGCGCGAGGAGGCTGCCTCGTGGGGCCCCCATCAATCTGCCAGTCACGAGTCTCATTCCTCCGAAGGTGTATTTTTACTTGCTTGAGTTGTTACACCGGCATACTTGGTGTGAGGCGATGCTTTGCATGACAGGACTCATACTTAAACGAGTATATACAATTTTAGTGGGAGTGGGACCCATCCAGTCCCACTAATCGCCTTCCAGTCCCACCGCCAAGCTTCGAAGCAGTGGGGTTCATCTGGGCGGGTGGGACTTGCCGCTTAATCGCATCACGGCTGTGAGCTGCGGGTCATGTTGCCGAACGGTCGCCCGAACACGGTCAGATCAAAGTGTAGTGCTGGGTTTCCTCTCTGGAATCACGGTGTATGCGCCTGTCACGACCTCCCGGAAACTCCAATCTGACCTCTCCTTCTTCCAGAGTCCAGAAGCAAATTTGACGACCCCATCCTGAAGTCAAATAAGATATGCCTTCGCTTCGCTCCGGGAAGCGCCGTGTGTTGAAGGTAACCAATCGTCATTTAAAAATACTCCGGGATGAATAGTTTGAATACAACTACGTTTACAGGTCTGTGCGGTGAATTTAGTTTGACCCTCGCACGCAAACACTCTGAGTTTCTATTATCCCCAACTGGTTCAAGCTACGATACGATGGTCTATAGGGATTTGAATGAATGCAGAGTAAATGAGAAAGAAGTACACACCATGCCACGAAATAATAGTGTTTCTCCCTCGTGAAGCAAGACTTCAGTAAAGATGGTGGAGGTTCTTGAATGCGTCAAGAACATGCTCGGATCTGAGTCAGAGTTGAGTAAAGCATCGGCGGCGGCGTGGACAGTTGCATGACCAAGATTTTAATACAGATATGTTGAAATCAGGCTCGATGTGTAACAGGATGAAGAGCTTACCAGGAGCGCGTACTTGGCGCTTGCCGCGTGCATCGAGACGGGGCTTTCTGGGCGGTGGAAAGTTGAATGAGACGTGCATGGCCATGTCAGGCCTCAGAGAACTGGTTCGGCAGAGTAAAAAAATGGGATATCGATGAAGAAGAAACCAACCGAGCGTCAGGCAAAAGGAACCACCAAAAATCTGATCACCAACCTGTGACCTTGTAACGTGCGAATATAAATTTCCTGGTCGCGACTGCCTAGCCAAAGGAAATCTGAGCGACTTATTAAAGGCAAAAGAAATGAGCAACAGCCTGGAGTGGCATCCGTACCACACACGCACTGGGCTTTCCCCCGGGAGCATGAATTGAAAGTGAACAGAAAGTTGACGTGGAGATCTGCGCACCGCCTACGCACCAATAGACGACGGTGCGACGTCATGAGTGAAAACATCGCAGAGAGAGTAAACCCAATTGAAGGAGTATAATTTGATTATGTTCAGATACATATATAATTGAGTGTGGGACCGCTCGTACCTGGAAAGGGAAAACACAAGACCGTCAGACGGCTAGAACGATATGAGGATAAGCTTGGAGCTGGCAAAGTGTTGGGGTGACTCGCCGAGAAAACCAGCAAGATCCAAGAACAGACCTGTTAATGAGCCTGATAGCTCAGGTTAAAAGCAGTGTCGGCTGGCAGCAACATGACACTATAACTGATCGCATCGCCCATCCTGTATTGTTCAACGGGCGTTCTCAACCGAGAAAAAGGGATCATGCGAGGGATCCCCGAGCACAGATGGAAAGGCCTGGTTGAGTAAGTGGCTCCATCGCAACCCGAAGCAAGAGAAATACTGACAAATTCTCTATATGCCCTGATCTCTTTGCTTGTAATATCTCTGGCTGCCTCGAACATGGTGAGAGCTCTATGCTTGGGCAACAAATCAACGAAGGAAAATCACGAAAATACATTTGTACCTGGGTGGAATTTGAAGGGGTTGAAGTCGAGGATCGATTCTGCAGTGGGAAGGGCTTCAGTGAAAGGAAGAAACTTCCGAACAGCTGAGGGGGGTCGCACCACTGTGATACAAAGCAGAGACCTAATTGTATCTGGGAACGAATGGTTGTGGGGCAAAGAGAGGGTGAATTGAAGAAGAGTAGAGACACAGAAGACGAAATATTCGTAGGGCTTACCCATTGTACTCACAGGTATTTATACTGGATCCTGTAAGTACGGACCGCTGTCCGGAATAGAAGTAGCCACGATTTCGAAAGCAACTCAACATGAGGGACCAAACATATGATATGTGCATGCTGGAAGCATTCACCCATTTAGATTCAAAGTACTCGAGAGCCAGGCGCGATTGAACATTGCTGTCATTGCCAGACAAGATATTCGGATAGGGCAACACACTGCAAAGCACATTGGACTGCAGCATGTTTTGTGGTTGATATTGATTCAATATTAATGCAACATGGAGGCCTAGTAAGGAAATTTGAATGGGGTCGGTCAGGGTACTATGGTGTGAATGTCGTATTTTGAGAATACGGCATCTGTCAGCCACGACCTCCGAAAAATGCATCCATTTGCGATGAATCCCACTTTGGAGAACCACTGAGTCCAACTAATATTACTGAATCCCACAAATCTGTCCACTTGAGTGGGACTGGATGAGTCCCACTCCCACTAAAATTGTCCGTCCTCTACTTAAACTACTTTTTTTTGAGTCTCTTGGCTTGTTTGACATTTATAGTCACATGTTGCACTCCAGTTTCTTTTGACTTAGTAAAAATAAATATCATTTCTCAACCATCACTCCTCTCTAGTGAGAACGTCTGAGGCATGGGTCGGGTCAGGTTGCGACCCGACCGGACCTGACCCAGAGGCTGTACAGTCACATGACCGGGCCGCCGGTATCCGAAGCCACCAATTTCCCCCGGTTGCCCTCCCCTACAAATATCAGTGGCCACAGATATCAATTTAAGCTTCCACATCACCCACGGGTTCCCTCACTTTTTCATCATGCTGGATTTTTTCTTCCCCGAGCATAGAACACCAATCACACCGCTGGTTCCTCAATTAAAATGGGTTAGCTACGCTTTCTTGGGTGTGTTAATACACATAAATGGGCCACAAACTCAATTTTATACATCTGATTTGGGACTTGACACAATGTAATCTTTAATCTAATCTATCAAAATCCAAATAAATACCCACAAAATTTCAAGTATCACGGCACGTTTGCTCACAATTAAATGCAATAAAAAAGAATGCAAATAAATGATCTTGAAATGGGTTGCAAAACTATAGATATATAGGCCCGTCCATATGCCTTTCCAAACTTGACATTTTGAATTACAGCAATTGGCAGTACCTAAGGCGCGGATTGAAAAAGTTCTGTTTTGGGATGTTTTGGAAGAATTCCCAATATCTCAACGAGTTCTACACCGATTCACATGAAACCTAGATAGGAATACTCAGCCAATTCATGCCGAATTGGTGATAGAAATAAATTTGCAAAAATGATGTATATTCAGTGACATTGGTGTAATGGGCCATTTTGTGGATGAATGCAGTTTACAAGCATCTAGACACATCCAAATGATGTGGATTTTTGTCAGGTAAAGCTTTGATACATCCTGAAACTTGTAATAGAGTCGTAATCCTCAAAAGTTCAATCTATCATGCTTGTAAACACATCAGGACAATGAGCAATACACTGCAATCAGGAAATATTGTGAAATTTGAATCCACTGCTGAGGTCTTTGCAAATCTGAATCTATTACAACTTGCAGAATGTATCAGAGCCTTACCTGACAAAGGTCAACATCATTTGGATGTGTCTAGATGCCTGTAAACTGCATTCATCAACAAAATGGCCCATCAAAACCAATGTCACTGAATATGCGCAATTTTTATAACTTTCTTTCTATCACTAATTCGGTATGAATTAGCTGAGTATTTCTATCTAGGTTTCATGTGAATCGGTGCAGAACTCATTGAGATATCGGGAATTCTTCCAAAACATCCCAAAACATAGCTTTTTCAATCCGGGCCTTAGGTACTGCCAATTGCTGTAAGTTTAGAGGAAAATAAAATGAGAAGTATAGATTCTCATTTAAAAGAGTCTTAAACTGAATAAAAAACTTCAGGTTTGGGACACTATTAAACTCATCTGCAGATCATCTGCAGATGATCGTCATGATGTATATTTGCCTTATATTGTATGATGACGATGATCTACAGATGATCTGCAGATGGTCTGCAGATGGTCTGCAGATGAGTTTAGCAGTTTCCAAAGCCTGAAGTTTTTTATTCAGTTTAAGACCCCCTTAAATGGGAATCCATACTTCTCATTTCATTTTCCTCTAAACTTGATTCAAAATGTCAAGGTTGGACAGGCATATGGACAGGCCTATATATCTATAGTTTTTGCAACCCATTTCAAGATCATTTATTTGCATTCTTTTTTATTGCATTTAATTGTGAGCAAACGTGCTGCGATACTTGAAATTTTGTGGACATTTATTTGGATTTTGATAGATTAGATTAAAGATTACATTGTGTCAAGTCCCAAATCAGATGTATAAAATTGAGTTTGCAGCTCATTTATTGTATTAACATACTTAAGAAAGTGTAACTAACTAAAATGCCATTTTAATTGAGGAACCGGCGGTGTAAATGGACTTGCCAGGTCACAGGAATGGAAGTAACAGAGATGGTTGAATGGAGCAATTATTGTCTACTGTGAAAGCAGAAATACTCAGATGGCTATGATAAGGTGAACAGCTTGTATTGTATACCTGAAAGCAGAAATACTACAAGATAAATAAGTAAGAAGAATAAGTAATGGGGATGAAGGGACAAACCTCAGACAGACGGCTGTGACTCAGTGTGACATGGTCGAAATAGGGTCGGCAGAATTGGACATTCTCAATTGAGAGCTCGGCCTATTTTCACAAGTCAGAGTCCTGCCAATCAGAGTTGTGGAACCACACATCCATCAGGCAGCAAGGGCCTCGGCAGCGTCTGCCGTAGACACCGTATTTTTAACTGTGTGAGCCATGTCATGCCAGTTGCCAGCCCTAGGAATGTCCTGGTGTATCAACAGGATATAAGAGAGGCGGGCAAAATATGCTGTAGAAGTAAGGTAAGTAAGAAACCTAAATGACAAGTACATATTACGAGGGATAGGTTTACGTGCAGGGACCTGTGTATGCACGGCCTTCGTGCCAACTATATGGCTGGTAAAGCCTACTTCAACACACTGTCAACAGAAACAGCAGACAGTTCTATGCACCTGGCGGTATGTTAAAATTGTACCTCCATCCCAGTCTACCTATGATTTACAGTAACTCAGCCACTGGGTACCTTTGCAAGTTGAACTTTCAGAAAGTTGCCTTTTCAGAATTTTAATGGTGTACATACATTTGGGCAATGTATTGTCTAGCCTCGTTCTGGTTCAACTGTTCGGCCTCTTATCTTCTGGTTTGACTGCCCAGCCTCCCTTTTCTAGTTTGACCGTCCGGCCACCTTATGGTTCAATTGTCTGGCCTCCTCCTTTTGGTTCGACCTTCTGGCCTCCGTCCTCCAATCTCCGACTTTCCAGACTTTGGACTCGCCTCCGGCTTTCGTTCCACCTGCCATACCTTCCTGTGGTGATGCAAACCAAGTAGTGGTGCCATGCGCCTTATCACCTCTTGTCCCATGTTGTGTTCACCAAAACCACCACATTCCATCACATCAATTCCTCTGCCCTATGCTCAGGTCTGGATCATTTTCCATTCCTTCCTTGGATTATGTCCTCCTCCAGACCAGGACTAACATGCTTACCTGTTCTGCCGGAATCCCAACCCTAGTATCCAGCAGCACGGTTGAATCGGCTTGAATAGATTCGGGAAGCACTGGGACCTCTGCCCTGATGACTGGGGCATGGGAGAATGGATTCGGGGAAGTAGTCCAATGGTGATGGAGTTGGGTATTCAGACGATGCTGCTGGTTCAAGTTCTTGGCAGCTTGCACTGGGGGCAGTGGTTTTTTCCCAGCTTTTGTATGTCTTTCTGCCAGATAGCATCCAACACCTATTAATCATTAATCATTAGTTGGCACTGAGGGGCTGTGACCCCGCACATACCAGACCCAGTGGCCCACACATTGTTGTCACCATCTTGAAAATTGCGCTTTGATGGCAGCAGAATATTGCCGCGCTTTATAGCTGATGAGTGGGTAACATTCAGAGACCATGTCAGTACTGTTGGAAAATATTTGAAAAATGTAAATATGTCTCAAAAGCACTTTATGATGTGCTTCCGACCTAAAAAAATTTCCCCACCGGAAAGTTTTTTTTTTCAAACTGGCCAGCCAGCAGGACTGGTCGTATCCTGTTGCTGGTATCCTGTCTCTGGACGCTGAGTAGTGGACAAACACAATCTGTGTGGTACGGGGAGCGTTCGTTGGAGGTGCGTATGCGGAGGGTCACCTCGTAGGAGGAGTCCCAGATTGTGAGGTACAGATCATATCCGGTGACAATAGTGCAGGAGCGGGCTCTAATGGCAGGGGAGACGATGTGGATGGTGGGGAGAGCGTTGGTCTCACTCAGAAGCTGCTTTCGGTAACGTAGAAATCTGTTTAGGAAGATCCGTCGCGTACGTCCGAGTTCGTCCCGTCCAGTTGTGCAGATGGTTCGCAGGGGCCATGTGGTGACGAGCAGTGCGTAGCATGCTCAGAGACCTCACAACGGATAGCCAGATGGAGGTCTGGATGCAAGGTGATACCACGAAGGCGAGCGGGTACACCAACTGATTTGGCAACAGAGTCAAAGAAGGCAGAGATCAGATGATAGAGCAATGTGGAGGCAAAATACGTTAATTATCAACTGAAGTTACATTCAGAGTAAATACATATTTATAGTAAATACAGAGGTTGTCCAAATGTAGATAGGAGTAGGTAAGACAATAAGTATTGCCAAAGACAATAAAGACAATCACTGCATTCCGAGGCCCCGTCGGCAGGCTGTGCCGACATCGGCTGACAAAGGCCGACGGGGATCAGCACTGCTTGCCGACCTGACGTCGGCCGAACTGGGCCTGACATCGGCTGACGCAGGACTGACAGCCGTCGGCCACGTTCCCAAAATATGCTCCTGGCATCAAACTGTCAGCTGTCATTGGTTCCCATAGGTCCAATAGACATTTAGTTATCGTCGGGAACTCATATGAAGTTTTTTTTCAAGACTTACAGACGTCAACAGGGGTTGGCTTGGCCGTCGAGGGGTCGTCAGCCCAATTCGGCCGACGGGGTCAGGCCAAATTAGGCCGACGACCCCTCGGAACGCAGTGAATAAGAGGGAAAGCATGTAGGCATAGGCTATAGGATCAGAATGGGGAAACATTCAATAAATCTTCATTGCATGAAAACCCCAAAGGTGTGCATCAACAGACAAGGCTGGATTCATCAGCAAGTTGGTCGGACATGAGCCGGAGGTACAGATGTTGCGTCCGGAATGGACGGAGGAATGGATCCAAGGATCCGGAGGATGGAGGGATGGAGTGTCTGGATGGAGCCGGAAGGACCAGATGTGCACAGGTATAACAGTATCCCCCTCTTAGGGTTCCTTGCCCCCAAGGAACAAAGGACCAAGAGAGATACGGAGCTGAGGACAGATGGATGGGGGATGGATGGAAACACCCTGAGTGTTCTTTTAGCACAGCGTCCGCTTACTGATTTTGAAATGTACGACCCAACAAGCGAGAAGAAGAAATAAGATCTTACAGTAATTAATGGCTTGGTTGTTATTGTGCTGAATACAGGGAGTCAAGCAAGCATCAGAGGGTAATTGTAGACTCGGAAACCAGTGCATTTTGCCTTCAGCACCCATTTGTTTCGTTTAAGCATCTGGACAACGACGATATCATAGACTTACTTGTCTGGGAGCCACCAACACAGGAGTTCAACCCAGTGCCAATGGGGTGATCTTCAGGCCTATATACAATGATTGTAGTGTGAATTTGGGTTGCACCTAAGAATATCAGTCTTTTCTGTCCAGTTCACACAGGACTGATATTTCAAACAGATGCAACAATGAGGTTCAATCTGGAAATGGGTCAATGAAGTGAGGATGAATGAATTTA